>CM021109.1:114415136-114468665 GCA_007115665.2 Sequoiadendron giganteum
GCAAATAAGCCTTCAAAAATTCTTCCAACCATGAGGTTTGTGAGTGACATAACGGTTTCCCAAGGGTTGATTAAGACACTAGAAGTGAGAATTAGAGAATTGGTGAAGAAATTTGATGAGTGGGGTTTTATTCTGCTTCTTGATATTCTAAATGAGAATGGGGAAGTTAAGTCTTTACATGAATGGAAGGACTAGGGTAATAAAGTAATTGCCACTCAAGCCAAGTTGATCTGTGATGGGGTGGATGTAGACATGTTGAGGAATAGCATGGATAGGCTCGTACATACAAGGATTTTCCTCGAAGATTTTGACAAGGAGGCAAACCAGGTGGCAGTCAAATACAACCCATATAGGCTAAAGGCAAACAAAATTATGGGATTTGATTAGCCAATAGAGGAGGAATTTTCACTATGGAAGTCCAATTATGTTGATATCTTGGACATATGAGATGCTGCAATGGAAATTGGTGATTGGAATTCTAGTTTTGTGTCTGCAACAATAGAGGTTTAATTAAAGAGAAGTGCAATACATGGCCAGGAACTAGTACAGATTAAGCCTTGGATATATCAACATTCTAATACTGCATTTTCTCAGGTGCAAATGATGTGACATGGAATGAAGACATGGAGTTGCTTTAGTATATTCTTTTCTCTACTTTATGCCTTTTCATCTTCAAATTTTGGTGCACATGGAACAAGTGCATATCTCGTGGAAAGAATGTTTTGCACTGATTGAAGGGCCTTTTGGAAGGTGAGAGAATCTTCATCAACAAATGATTATGGTTTTTTTCTTATGTGAAATTCTCCTTCATATTTGGGAAAATATAACTGACTTTTGTTGTAATGTGATTGTCAAATGAAAACTTGACATGTGTACAATCTGACCTGAAGCTTGTTTTGCTTCCCTGTTCATATAAAAGGGAATTCAAGGCCAATTGTACGAGTTGCTAGCATATTGATTTTAGAGAAATTTTCTAAACAATCTTAAATAATTGAATTGAGTCTATTCTAGGTTCTAAGAGTCTTTTAAGTCTTGTAATGGTGGATATTACAACAGTATTGTCATATTTTGAAATAAAAATGACAACATCTTCGAGGCCAGTGTTCTCCGGTGTATACTTTACATAAAATTTGAATACAAAGCAATCAAAGATTACTTCTATTCATCTTCTTGTCTTTCCTTGAATGCTTGTTCATTGTTATTACACTTATTCAAAGAATGAGTTAAATATATATTAGCATGAATGAAGGTTTATGTAGATGTATGCATGGATCACTAAGTATTACTGGTTAAGTTTCCAATATCAATGGTGTAAGGAATTATTGGTAGGCTTTATTGTGACAAGAGTAATGTTGTTGTGTGTTCTCGATTATGTGATTTAGGATTCTCCACCCTAGGATAAGGCACTGATTATTTGATGTTATAATTTCCTAGATCTTTCGTAGCAACTACATTCAAATCAAATTTAATCTCCACTTTTAGTGTGAATGTATGTCGAGCTTAATGTATAACATTTTATCATGTTTAAGTTAGATATTACATGAAGGTTTTCTAGATCTTTGAGGTATTTAATCTGTTAAACAATTAAAGGAGAATTATCTTTTTGAAATATAATGTATATGATAATTGGAACAAGAGTATTATAGGATACATTGTAGGGATCACCCTCTTGGGTTCCGCAGAGCCCAAAGTGTAGAGGGAAAGCCTACTGCAAGCTTTCACCTATTTGTTGGCCAATCCTTAAAGCTATTGACCATTGAATTTGGAAACTCCATAGATAGTTGATGAGATTAAGTTTGGTTCATTAAAAATAACCAACAGATTGGTGACTCTGCTGGGACAATGCTAGTCCAATGTCTCTAGGTTGGATCTACTATAGTCAGAGTCAATGAAGTTCATTGTTCCTTGTTGTTTACAAAACAATTCAAGGAAATTCTCATCATAGTTACGTCTAGTTTATGTGAGCCAAATTTTGGTTCCATTTTATATTTCCTATCGGGTTCTGTTCAAAGTTTTCTCTGAATTTGTAAGTGCTTCTCAAAGTGATATATTTTCATTTCCTCATATAGTGGGTGGTGACTCTAAAGTCTCTTGTGCTAGTACTAGTTTAAAGGTTCAAACAAAGAGAGAGAAGAATAACTGTGAGGAAAAATTCGAAGCCATGAGAGGAACCAGGAACAATATGAAGAAGCATCCTAAGCAGAAGCTGGAGTCTAAATTACCAAGGACGAAGAATCCATCATGGATTGTGAAGAATGTCGAAGCAAGTAAGTCTGCTAACAATCTTGATTATGCATCTGCAAATTTAAAAGAAAATGTTCATGAAGGAACATTTGATTATGGTATGCCCTCTAATACTGAGGTAAATATTTCTACGAATGAGCCCCCTGTTACCACTGGTTAGCTTGACCATAATCCTTTAACATCAAAGGAGGCATAACTGTGGAGATTCTGGGATAGGGAAAGTGAATTCCCAGCTAGAAGGGTAACTTCTTGGTTACATATATTTTCAATGATAATTTCAATCCAAGAGGAAGATCTCGTAGTAGAACCTCACACCATTCCTTTGAAAGAGAGACAATGAACCTTACCTATTATACCCCAAAACCCAGTGAGTATGATGTTATTCTAGAGGATGAGGAGGAGATAAATAAGGATATGCAAGATTTAAGAGAAGAAGAGTTAAGACTTAAGGAGTTGGGATTAAAGAAAGCCAATGAAAGAGAAGAAAAAATAAAGGCTGCTATGATAGAAAGAGATTCCCTAAGAAAAAGGGTAGAAAGGATGAGAGAAATGGTAAAGGAAGAATCAACTCCTAAAATTACCCTTGAACCTGCTATTAAGGAAAATTTTGATCCTCCTAAAGTAACCATTCTTATGGGAACATCTGCTCCAAGCACATATACTACTTCTGTTGTAGCAACTAAAGTTGTAGACCCCTTTGCTACTGTTAAGAAGTCTCAACCTGTGGACCATGGAAAGAAACCTATGGGTCAGCCTAAGAAACCCATCCCAAATACAAACAAAAATACCTCATCCACTAATACATCCACCAAGAATGTTGAAACTAAATCAATTTCATCAAATGCATCTTCTAATCTTGATGTGTTGAGGTTGAAATTAACAAATGAAAAATTACAACAAGAGCTGGATAAGATGCAAATCCTTGCTGCAAATGCAGAAATGGAGAGGAAGATTGCATTTCTCAAAACTTCCATCCAAGACCCAAGAGCTTCAAGTTCTAGTCATTCTATCCCTGATCCCCAGTCACAAAACACTAAGTCAAGTGGAAGTATCTCTAGTAGTTGTGGTGGTGGAGGTGGAGGTAGCAACAAGAACAAAAACACCCAATCTAGAGGAGGGAGTGGAAATGGTGGTGATGGTGGAGGAGGAAATGGGAAAGGAAATAAACAGTCTAGTAATCAAGATGATAATGACCCTCATAATGATCAAAGAGACCATTTCATCAGAAAGCCTATGCAAGTGGATAGATATAGACAATTGTGCTTTACTAGGATACCTGGCTACCCAAACCAATTCCTTGATGATATCAGGGCTACATTGGTTAGATTCTTCGGAAATAATTCAATAAGTGGTGAAGATCACTTAAAATCATTTGTCAATACAATGGATGATTTTGAGGTTGAGGCTGAAGATGTTATGATGAAATCTTCATGCAGTCACTCATTGTCGAAGATGTCAAGGAATGGTATAGATCCTTTCCAACAGAAAACATTGGGTCATGGGAAGAATTTAAAAGGGTATTTAAAGAATAGTATGGTGGCAAGACTGATGCAAGGTTCTTGCTTAGTGAATTCAATAATATCTCTAAAGGTTCAAATGAAATGGTTGCTAATTTCAATACTAGGTTCCAAAAGGCTATGAATAGATTGCTTGCTAACTTGAGACTTAATGGCAGTGTATGCTTGGTTAATTATTGCAATGCATTTGATTCAAAAATGAGTTAATCATTTGCGAGATAAGAACCCTTAGACTTCGGGGAGGCCTTCAAGATTGCAGTACATATTGAAACTAATAGAAGAGCATCACGCAAGATAGGGAGAAGAGATGATGTAAATATTTTGAAGAACCCAAGGAAGGAGGATACAAATTCTACAGAAAAAGGTTCTTCCCTTGAAGACAAGATTGATAAGGTTGCAAGTTCTATCAAGGATATCAGTTATAGACCTGCAAGGCAAGAGAAGGGGTTGACAAATGATAAGCCTAATTTTCAAAGGAATGAGAGACCTCCTAGGCTACAAGATCAGCCTTATAATACCAATTGGCATAATGGAAAGCCAATTCAGAATAATAAAAAGAACACACAAAGAAAAATTCCCCGATCCACTACAGAAGAACTCTGTGAATTTTGCTGATGAAACACCATGGTGTTTTGTTTTCCAATTGCCACATGCTTCTTAGACTTGTTTAGATGCAAAACACTTTGAAGAAGAACAAAATGAACCTGTTGATTGCGAGCCACCTCAAGAAAATGGTGAGGAGATATATGCTCATGCATAGATCAGATTTTGTTGGAGATGAATGCTCTTCTGATGAAGAATCACATGAGGTTGATGTTGACAACTAGAGGCAGAAATCTGATACTTATCATCAACAAATTTTTCTTGATGAAGATGAAAATGTTTAGCATGATGTTTGTGCTTTGGAAATTGACGAAATGAATGTATCTTTGAGAAGACCATTTGATGAGGAATATCAAAGAATGACAGTAGCATTAGTTGCACAAGCTAGAAACACTCATAATTTGAGGAATAGAATCATAAATTGTGATCAAGGCAAGCCAGATAGCATGTTCACGAAAGAGTTAAATACAAAAAAATAGGGAGTTAAGGTAGGTGGCAAAGAAGGGTAGGTCAAAGATAAGGAGAGTAAAGGACCTAAAATTTGGGCTAAAAAGGATAATGCAACCAAGAAAAATGATGAGGTTATTTCTCCAATTGTCAAAGCAAAGACTCAAAATCCAAATGTAGATCAAGAAAAGAAACAAGATAAGAAGAATGTTGAAAAGAAACGTGAGCAACGAAAGGAAAAAACATAGGAGCAAAGTGTAGTCCCTTATGAGCTACCTAAGTACAATCCTATTGATATGTTTTAGTTTCTCTCCCAAGTCAAGGTGACAGTTCCATTAATGGAGATGATGGGAATTAAAGAACATAAGCAGAAGGCAGTAGCCCTTATCAATGGTGCTACTACGACCTATGATGATAAAAGGGTGTCTACTCAACCTAAAGTGAGTGGAAATCAAGTAAGTGAAGAGGAAATAGAGGGAGCTATTAGTGAGATCCCTCAAATTTACTTGGGCAACACTATCACTACTTGCTCGAGTAATATTGACCCTTTTTATATAACTTTGATTGTTGATGGTAAGCTTCTTAAAAATTGTATGATTGATTCAAGAGCTTCATCTAACATTATGTCAGTTGAGATTATGAAGGAAATGGGTTGGAAAATCAATTGTGCCTACAAAAAATTCCATGCCATGGATTCAAGAGA
Organism: Sequoiadendron giganteum; assembly: GCA_007115665.2. Lineage (NCBI taxonomy): Eukaryota > Viridiplantae > Streptophyta > Pinopsida > Cupressales > Cupressaceae > Sequoiadendron > Sequoiadendron giganteum. Next base: position 114,420,651 of record CM021109.1, read on the forward strand.
GATACTGGTCATAGGAGTGATTAAGGATGTCCCATACAGGTTGACTGCTTTTCCTGACAAGGAGTTTGTTATGGGCATCGTTGTGGTGGATATCCCACCAATTTATGGTATGTTATTTTCAAGGAAGTGGAGTGCTTCCATGGGAGGTAGCATGTAGTGTGACATGTCCTTTGCCACATTCACAATTGAGGGAAAATACACCAAGCTTGTGAGGGAGCCAAGAGCTCCACATATGATTGAATTTGTGGAAGAAGAGCACAAAATTCTCTTTGTGGATATCGACATTGATAACTTCAAGGTTGAAGAGTTACAAGAAGAAGAGGAAAAACAACCTACACCTCTTGAAAATGAGGTATTATAGCAAGAAAACAATGGTGAACTATGGAGTATGCATTTTGATGGTGCTTTCTCAAAAGAAGGAGTTCATGCAGGGATGATACTCATTTTTCCTAGTGGTAAAACTTTTGTTTTCATTTTCATTGCCATTTGCATGTACAAACAATGTAGCCGAATATGAAGCTTTATTACTAGGGCTAAGATTGGCTGAGAAACATGGAATTAAGAAGATAAGGGTTGTTGGAGATTCAAAACTTTTTGTTTCTCAAGTTAGGTCAAGGTATGCATCAAAGAATAATAGGTTGAGACAGTATAGAAATTTTTCTTGGGACTCAATAGAACAATTTTATGCATTTAGTATTGATTAGTTGGATAGGAGTAAAAATCAAGTGGCAGATCTACTTTCCAATGTTGCACTCTGGCCAGATGACATTACTTTTGCAAGAATTTCAAAAGTTGAAGTAAAAGTAAGACATTTAGTTCCTGATAACATAAGGAACTGGCAGGTGTTTAATGATGATGAGGACATTTTGAGATTCTTACAGTGTGTAGATGAGTATGAAGGTCAATAAATCGACTTTGGATCTTTTGTGGAAGAAGTGGATGGCAAAGAAATGTTGTTTGGGAATGAAATCATTCAATTGAAGACTAATAAAATGCCAAAAGGGTTAGTTGCTTTGAAAAGGGTTTTTGGTGGCCCTAACAGAAGCAATGCTAAGCAAACATCCACTCACAAGGAAGATTTGGAAGAAGTGAATTTTGGAACAGAAAATGCTCCTAAGAAAGTCTACATTGGGAAGAAAATGAAGCCTTAGGTCAAAGCAATGTTGATTGCTTTGTTAAGAAGATACATGCATGTGTTTTCCTAGTCGTATGATGATTTAAAGGCCTATAGGGAAGACCTGTTTCAACATGAGATTCCCTTGAAACCTGATGCTAAGCCTTTTAGGAAAAAGAAAAGGCCAATCAATCTTACATTGGTATTGAAAATGCAAGAAGAATTGGTCAAGTTAAGAGGAGGAGGTATCATTAAGCCAATTAGGCATTCTACATGGGTGTCTATAACTTAGTGCTAGTGAGATAAAAGAATGGTGATATATGGCTTTGTGTGGATTTTAGGAATCTTAGCATATCATCATTGAAAGACAACTATACATTGCCCAAAATGGAAGCTATGTGACATAAGGTGATTGGATGTGAGCTTTTGTCTATGATGGATGGTTTCTCTGGATATAATCAAGTTGTGGTTAAGGAGTTCGAGTAGTATAATTGTGTACGTTAGAATGTGTCAAATTAAATTGAATCTAATCTAATACACCAATGAAACATTAGATTGAAAAAAACTAAATAAATAAAACAAATGCAAACTCTTGACAACAGCTTCTTCAAATTCGTTCCATTGTCCTCTATCTCCAAGGATTCGCTTCAATATGTTTGCTCTCAGTTGTGCAAACACAACTTATAGAATGGCACTTGAGAGAATGAGATTATTATGAATGCATATGCATCTACAAGATTGAACTATTGAATTAAAAATGCTATGAATTGCTAAGATTGCGACTATAATAACTACGCATGAAAGTATGAAATTCGAGGTCCTTTTTAGCTCATGAAGGAGCTATATTTATAGATTTTCGAAGGTAGGAATTCGATTGGCCAAGATCGACGATCGAGTTCAAACCTGTTGAAATGAACGGTGAGAGATCGAGAATTCGAAAAAGAGGTGGAATTATGAGAGATAGAAACTGAAGAGACAATTTGAAAGGTGTCTCTCATAATTAAATAAATAAATATTTAATTATGTGTGAAAGAAATGTGACTAGGCTTTAATTAAATATTGTAAATATTTAATTATGAGAAAAGGAAAAAGCCTTTTAATTAAATATTAAGAATATTTAATTTTTGTGAGAAAAGTGGGAATTAAATATCAAAAGTATTTAATTAAATGTGGAGGGAAGAAAATCATTTAAATTTAGAATTTAAACTTTGATAATTAATGTAAATAAATTGTAAAATCTATTTAATTAATTAAGAAGAAGGTAGCATTAATTAAATAAACTTATTTATTTAATTAAATTAGAAGAATTAGAAAAATGAACAATATAAATAAATAATTAAATTTATTTATATGTAGAAGACTTAAGAACATTTATTAAATAATTCATATTTAATTAATTAACAGGTTCAATCGACCGTGACCATTTTTAGATGTGTACAATAATAATGAATTTACTACTCCTTGGGGAACTTATGTTTATGTTAGGATGCCTTTTGGCCTAACAAATTCAGGTTCTACATTTCAAAGGGCTATGGATGTGGCCTTTTCTAATTTTATTGATATCTTCTTAGCAGTATACCAGGATGACCTGGCAGGATACAACAAGAAGGAAGAAGACCATTGTATGCATCTGGAGAAGGTATTCAAGAAGGCATTTGAGTATGGAATATCTTTGAATCCTAAGAAATGTGTGTTTGGGGTGAAAGAGGGAAAGCTTGTAGGCCATATTATGTCAAAAGAAGGAATAAGAATTGATCCTGAAAGAGTGGCTGTAATAGATAAAATTCCACAACCAAAGAATGTCAAAGGAATCCAATTTTTTTTTGGATAGATCAGTTTATTGAGGAGGTTTGTAACCAAATTTACAAAGATTACTCGTCCAATCTCTAAGATGTTAAAGAAAGGAGAAAAGGTGACTTGGAGTGAAGAGCCTAGTCAGGTGTTTAAGAGTATCAAACATTAAGCCATAAAGGAGGCTCTAGTATTGAAGTTTCCAGATTTCTCCAAGCATATGCAAATATTTTCTTTTGCATCATTTTATACAACTGCTGCTGTGTTGTTACAGAAGAATGAAGAGGGCTTTGAGCAGCCCATTGCATTTTTTAGCAAATCTTTACAGGCCGTAGAACTCAAGTATGATATGACTGAGAAACAGGCTTATGCATTGGTCAAGGCAGTGAGAAATTTCAGAACATACTTAGTGGGAGCTACAATCATTGCTTATGTTCCAAGTGTTGCAGTGAAAGATATTTTCACTCAACAAGAGGTCATAGGCAGAAGATGCAGATGGATCAATAGGATCCAAGAGTTCAATATTGATGTTCAGATTACCAAGTTGGTGAGAGGACAAGGTTTAGCCAAATTGATGGATGAAACCAACTTGGAAGCAAACCAAATTAACCTAACAAAATGCGTAGATGTTGCACCAATATGTGACATGCAAACATGTGGTTGGTACAAGAGGATTGTTCAATACATGCAAACCATGCAATATCTTGAAGGTATGGCTGACAATGAAAGAAGAACCCTAAAGTTGCAAGCTATTAAGTATGTGATTATTGACAATGAGCTTTGGTGGAGAAGTCTAGAGGGTGTTATACTCAAATGTGTTGATGGAAAGAAAGCATTGGAACTCATAGCAAAAATGCATAGTGGAGTATGTGGTGGCCATTACATGGCAAAGAAAACTGCCCACAAAATTTTGAGAGCAAGATTTTGGTGGCCCTCTATGTTCAAAGATGCCCACAAGTTTGTGAAAAATTGTGATGCTTGTCAAATATTCTCAGGGAAGCTAAAATTTTCAGGAAATCTGCCGCTTAGGCCCATTTCAGTCCAAGCCCCTTTTCAATAGTGGGGTATTGACTTCATTGGTGAAATATCTGAGAAATCCAGTGGGAGACACTCATGGATTCTTTTTGCCATTGATTATTTTACAAAGTGGGTAGAGACAATTCCCACAAAGAAGGCAACAAGAAAAGTGGTGATTGATTTTCTAATGAACAATATTTTGATCAAGTTTGGAGTCCTAAAAAAGATTATCTTTGACAACGCCATGTGTTTTAGATCAAATGAGTTCAAATATTTTTGTGATAAACATGGAATCTAGATATCTTATTCTTCTCCCTACCATCCCTAAGGAAATGGTCAAGCAGAATCAAGTAATAAGAGTTTGATGAAGATCATCAAGAGGTTGATTGAGAAGAATAAAAGGGCATGGGACTCAAAGCTGAAGCTTGCACTTTGGGAAAATAGGGTTAATGCCAAGAAGGCCACTGAACATTCCCCATTTGTTCTAGTATATGGTTTGGTTGCAAGACTGCCTCAAAACAACTTGTTAAAGATGTACAAATTTTTGTAAGAATATGATGAAGACATTTATGATGAAATGCAAAACAGGGTTGATGCCCTAACAGAGTTGGATGAAACTAGAAGAGAATCTCATGACAAGAATTCTAAAATGTAGCTGTGAGTCAAGCATTCATATGAAAAAAGGCTTCTCCAAGGAATTTTGAAGTAGGAAGCATGGTAATGATGGGGAATGCTAGAGCTAAGAATAAGGGAAAAGATGGAAAATTTGATGCATTGTGGTTGGGTCCCTATCTGGTAGCAAATACACATGGTGAAGATTCCTATTATCTGCAAAGCTTGACTAGAGAATTTCTTGAACTATTAGTACATGGACAGTTCTTGAAGGCATACTTCTCTTGAGGTATGTATCTTTTCCATGTACACTGTAATTGTATGCATATTTAGTATATAGGTTTGGTATACTTTTATTGGTCTCGTATGCCTTGTCAGGGCTGTCCCTGGTTTTGGTTCTCTGGTTTGGTCCGCTTCAACCTTGAGATTCAGAGATCTTGCTTTGTTCTGCAAGAACAAACGTCCCCAACTAGAGCCACTAGTGGAACCCCTCAATTTTTTGTGTTCCATTGATAATTATTGCAAAATTTGGCTATCTTTTTTATTTGGTGAGTCTTGTGACTTAGGGTTTCAGTTTTAATTTTGTTCTAGGGTTTTATTAATGCTTTAAACCCTTTGAAAAATCCTAAGTGTTAAACCCTTGCATAGGTTATAATTGGCTGTTGACTGGAAATCACCCGTTCCCAATTTCCCAAGTCACCACTTGAGCCATTGAACTCGTTAACTCATCGACCCCTTATGGCTAGCATTCCTAGTCGTCACTCGTTGAATCATTATAAATCATAATTTATGTTAGGCGGGTCTTAAATCTTAATATTTGCAATGATTCCTTAGTCTGGGTTTAATATATGCCTAAGGTCTTTTATATTGTGAACCTAAGCGAACAACCAAATTTTAAGTCATAAATTGATGCATGTGCCTTTTGAGCTTCTAAACAATGCTTGGCAGGTTCCATTGAATGCATCTGATTGGTTTCCTGCTAGCCCACAAGAATAAAATAATCTAGAAAAAGAACCGAAGGGATAATGGGCTAGTGACACTTGTCTACCCTCATGGAAGGTCCTACCACTCTTCAAAGGCACTGATGGTAAAAGGTTATGAAATCAACAGTTATAATGAACTATGACAGATGAATCTCAACCGTTCCCTGCTAGCCTATGAGGGACCCACTGTCCGATCTAAACTCATGGAGGGATAGCGGGAAAGCGCCACGTGGCACCATCACCACCGTTCGTTGAATTATTGAAGGCATATAAATATTTGATGAAATATTTTGTAGCAACTATGGAAGGTTAAAGGGTGTGCTAGTAAAGGGATATATGTGCACGTGTAGAATTGCTCATCGAGATGTTTTAATCTCAACCGTCCATCACTGAAGAAAGATATGCATCTGATCACTAGCCTATTGATTAAAGATGATGCATGTTGAGTGTCATTGGGTTGATCTGGGTCGTTGCCCACTAGCCCGTGACCGTAGATCTAAATCTTGCAAATTTTAGAGGGCTAGTGGGTTGCTAACATGTGGATCTTCTGGCAGCTTGTAAATCATGGTGGGGCCACGGTGCTGCTGATAACAATGCACACTTGGCGGAAATAAAGCACGGTGGATGTCGAGTCAGCTAAAGGGAAAAAGTTCAAACTTTGTTGACTCCATCTGAGTCGCACATTCATCCACATTAAGATCAGATCAACGACAAAGATTCAAAGTTTCTAAAAGGAAATCATCGTGCCATTCTAGTTTGCATGAGCGAGCAGTACTGGTGGAGATGGCATTCTACCGAATTGAAGGCTTTGCGTGTCATAAAATCCTGCTTTAAAGCTTGAAGTTAATTGTAAATGTTGGAAGTGGATTAACTCTGAGAGGGGGGGGGGGTTGAATCAGAGTGGAGTAATTTTAACTTTTAACTTTGAAAGCATAATGAAACTTTTACTCATTTAACCCAAAGTGACAGATTTGTTTAAGCAAGTGAACATTAACACTTTAGATCAGATTGACATGAGACTTGACTAACATTTACAACCCATATTAAAAGCATCATATGATATTGTTCAATTAAAGCTTTATGAACAACCTTGCTCTGCTTTATCAATAGAACTATAAAAATTCATAATATGCAACTTTGACTTGCTTTTGACAAACTTTTGAGCATTCATATAATGAGCACATAATGCAGAAGTTAATTTACTTTATGAAAGACATTTTGCATCAGATTTGCACAATCTAAATTTGCATGATAGACTTGAGCAAATTGACTTTAAAATTTTGAACAACCTTAAAGTATCAGAGCATTGACCAACTGAATGAGCACACTAATATAAATGACTGAAAGAAAGAGTATGCAAGATAAACATAAATCACACAAATGAGAGACACATAAATTGTCGAGTGGAAAACCCTCCTAGGGTAGAAAAACCACTCCTAAACTGCCTTACTGGCTTAATTTCAAAACCACTGCTTATAATTCCTTATAGGCTGATTTCTAAGCACCAACTCAAGGAGCACCAACCCCTCATTTAGAGACACCAATCTCAAGGAGCACCAACCCTTTTTCTATTTTCAGTAAATCACACAATGATACAGAGGATCTCTCTATTTCTCTCTTATCTATCAAGTGCCTCTTGACAAACAATATCTAAAATCCTCAAAGTTCCAAAATGAACTTTTAGAATTTCAGCCATTGCCAAGCCTTAAGTCAACTTGATTATCAACTCATATTTCAGATTTTCAATCTCAGAGCTCAACATTTTTCAATACAATCACTGTGATGTACTCACACTAGTTTTTCCCTTTTTGTTTCATACTTTTCTCATTGTTCTTCTCTCCTTATCAATTAACTCTCTCTTTCTGTTTTTATACTCTTTTCATAGATCTTCACTAAAAACCAGTTAACCCCCATTTCTCTCTTTTTGTTTTTCCTTGATATTAAAGCCCTAATCTCTTTGTTTTCTTCTGATTACAGCTTTCATCATTACATTCAAGGAAGGTTACAACAGTTGCTCATTTTTCTATTTCAGAGAATAAAACAAAGATGATTATCAGGTTACCAAACTTCAATCGACCAACAATGCCAGGTGTTGCAGTGTCCATGTGTGAAAGATCAATATGAAGAATTTCTTCTGACAGGAATACCCAAGCATTATGCAAATAGAGAAGGCAGACAAAAACCTATCCTCTTAAGCAGCCTGCACAAGCAATGCTAAAACCAAAAAAACATAAGATCTAAATAAACCATAAACCATAGCAACTGAAATTGCTACTATATTAAAGTAACCAACATCTCAATGTAGTGAAACCAAAATAAAAAAATGATGCATTCAAAAGCAGTTACCAACGACTCCAACTGTGAAATTGAGAAGATTCTTCAGGCTTCATGATTACCCACAACCCAAAAATACCATTCCTTAAATTTGATACGGTAACACTATTGAAATGTAATACTAAGCATGCAAAATCATTATAGTTTCGACTAAGAAGAAACTAAACCAAATCTTCAACTTCCATGCAGAAGCAAACACTTATCTCTTATTAACCTTGCCAGTAAAGGTAACGGTTCTACAAAGATAAATATATGAATACTTGTGAAGACCAGAAAAGAATTTGCCATGAGCAATTTACCAGATTTGCAAAGTAGCTGAGCAACCCGTGTTTCTTCCTCAATACGAGCTCTTACCCGATGGCAGGAGACTGACAGGTGAATCGACCATTGTCATGGTCTTCCAATCTTTCCTATACGCTGTCAAAGATTAGTGAACCAACAACATGCACAGTGAAATGGCCAAGAGTGTGATTCCATGTTGGCGGCCAAAATAGGGTTCCAAACCCTTCGTGCAAGAGAAGCGAAAATATGACCTAAACTTCCAAAACAATCAATCGAATTCCATTTGACATCCACCTCCTTATCGCTCAACTGCAGGCTCCCATTTGACTACCCGCGATATAGCGATCGCTGCCTTGCAAGCCGCTAACCGCTTCCACCACACTACCGCGGTTACCCTTCTGATTACCTACGGTATAGCGGTAGCTGTCTTGCATGCCGCTAACCACTTACACCGCACTACCGTGGTTACTCTTCTGACTACTCGCGGTATAGCAGTAGCTGTCTTGCATGTCGCTAACCGCTTTCACCGCACTACTGCGGTCACTGGCTTAACTGCTAGCAGTACCACGGTAAGACCTTGATAATGTATGAACTCATAATGCCCTTTGAAGTCTGCGACCTTGCCAAAGTCAATCATGCCGACAAATATGATGCCATGCATTATTGCTACCAAATGTCGATTTGTTGGGAAATTATGCCTTAATGTTTCTGGCCTTTCCCTTGAAGACTTGGCGTTTTCCATCATGTTTTGGCCTTTACTACAATGGTCTGGATTGGTCTTGGTGGTTACCGCCTTATCGCGCACGGTAAGGCCGCCTGCAACCTACGCTAGCGGTTATTGCCTTACCGCACGCGGTAAGGCCGCTAGCAGTCTGGCTCGGCGATTACCGCCATACCGCTGGCAGTGGTCCCTGTGGTCGGCCTGGCGGTTACCGCCCTACCGCGGGGTGGCCTAGCGGCCCCCGCGGTAGTATGGTGTGACCGCCAGCGGTTTGCCAAGAAGATACCTCCATACCACAGTAAGGAACGATTGGCTCGGCGGTAGCGCGGGATGGCTGAGAGTGAGCTCGGGCGAGCTCACCGCCATACTGCGAGGCGACTCAAACAAGGGCGCAGTTGTGTGGTGGCGGTCTGTGGGAAAGGCCAGAAACGTTGAGGCATAATTTCCCAACAATCTCCCACTTGTCGAAGACTTTCAGGCTTCCTTCAAACACCTAAACAAGGACCAAAACCATGCTTCCACGCTCCAACCAAGACCCCTGCAATGACATCAAAAATATCCACCATCTCAGGCAACAACTCCAAACACAAGAACATGCCAAGGTGAAAAAGCACCAGTCTCAAGAACACAAACATCTGATCCTTTAGGCGACATAGGCACCAAAACAACAACAACAACAAACGAAGCACAACGCGAACAAAAAAAACTATTCTCCAGAACAAGAAACCAACCAGCTAGAACAACAACCATAAAACTAACTACCCTCCATCCAACTGATCAAACCCACGTGACTGAAAACCAACACCCACAACTCATGTTGAATCATCCAACCACCCATACCTTAGAGGTATGAACATCAGTAAACTCATGTCATCACACAACCAACCCAACAACAACAAACACAAGCACCATGTGTCAACTAGCCAAAAGACTACACACGTCCAGGTACTCCCACTGCAAAGGTACTGTCCAGATGAATGCAAACAAAGCACCATCACACATGATCTAGGCATACTATGTCCACCAAATCCTGCACAAAGGAATGTAGATCAATCACCAATGTCAAATGAAGTAAGTATGCCAATGTCAAATGAATACCAAATATCAATTGTGCCAATCAAATGCCATAATAAGATCTGAGAAATGCTTCCAAGGCACCAACCCAGGGCAATTTTGACATCAAGGACAAGTGCCACAGACAAAGTCAACAGTAAACACATTACAAAGGCATTTCCATACAATTGCAAACTTGTTGTAGAGCGTTTTGAGTTCCTAGCATCTCCAAATTAGGGTTTCCTGTGTCATTAAACCAGTTAGTACAATTCACATTCCTTGAGCTTGAATTTAAAATGGTTTTCATTCAAAATGTTGTTATTATCATCTGAATTAGGGTTTAGGTTTTCTTTTAACGTTTGACATTCATTTGAATCGTGCATAATTGAGAATTATGTTAATATTCGTGTCAAGTCTTACCTAAAACATAAAATCCCTAGTTTAAACCAGTTGATCCCTAGGTCAAATTATCTCTTAGACATGGCACCAAAATTCTGAGCTTCTGCACCAAAATCCCAAGCCTATGGTTTGAAACCTCTAGTTAGACCCTTGGTCCAAGATTTAATTGACCAACTGCCACCTTCTACAACTGAGAAATCTAAAGGGCAACCTATGTTCTATGACCCTGGGGTTAAGGTAGGCATTACAGACAAACAATGCATAACTAAAGATGCTACATTATTGTACACTGGGTGGTAACTCTTCCATGGTTGGTTCAAAAACAAAAATGCCAGTATTCCAAACTGCAACCCTTGGAGATTAGATATGGCTAAACTGGTGGTCCCTAACATGTATGTGGATGTTGATCTTCTAAAGGCCATTGCTGCCAACTATGACCCTGTTGTCAGGGTGGTTAGAAACCATGATGGGCAAAATATGGTCTGGGTTACAAAAGAATAAGTTGTAGAAGTGTTCAAGCTAAACAAGTAGAGTAGGGACATGGTGGAAATCAATGAGAAGAAATTGAGGGAAGAGTATGGGAAGGTAAATCATACCTTTAGAGTTTTAGTTATGGCCTATTTTCTAACATGTCAGTAGGGAAGGGAAAGGGCAAGATCATTTTGGGACCTTCTGATGTGGAGCCCCTCCCTATCAAGTATTTTGTCACCTATTTTCAAAAGACTTTCTACGACCTTTGTCAAGTTTTGGGGTTTGATCCCTCTTCCAGCATGCCAATTGCCCAAATGTATATGGCTGCAAACATTCAACATCCCAACATAAATACTCTATATGATTTTGCTACATACATATCAGAGGAGATGCATAAGGGATTAGTAGCATTAAAGAATGACCAACATGTTGCCAAGTTTTGGTGGTACTCTCTTTTCATGCACCTTTCTATATAGAGGTGCCAATTATGTTGGGCAAGATATGGAGCTCAAGAGAAATGTGGATGGTATTGAAATTCTAGTGCAATCATGGACTCCACTATTGGATAGGCATGAGAAAAAAAACCAGTTTTGTAGTTGCTACAAACCATTTTGCTACCAAGTTGAGAAGGGATTTAATGGTGGATGTGCCCAGGGTTCCTACAGAGTTGCATGATTTTTTGAGGCCAGCTAAGAGGAAATCTGAATTGAACATCAGTCACAACTGGGGAGATGTAATCCCATATAAGGATTGCTTTGTTTTCAGGGTATATGGTACAAGATTAACACATCATATACTCCCTAGGGAAGTGCCATTGAGAATAGGTTTTCTTGAGGTCATGTGGCTGCTGGGCAATGTTGATGATGTGTTCTTATGTGAGAAGAGAAAGGGAACACGTTTCCCTACATACACTATTTTTGTTGATTTTGTCATGACAAAAAATGGATGGAGGAACATTATTGATTATTACATCAAGCCCTATGATATGAAAATCAAAGCATATAGGAGTTATGATCCTGAGGGATTCATGGTTGGGTTCATGAACATGATCAAAGGAGGGCAACATGTTCATACCCATTCTCTTCATGATGATCTCATTAGAAATGTGTTGGACCTTGATGTCCAAGTGGATAGGATGAGAAAGTGGGTTGTCTTTGTGAAGTCTGAGAGAGCAAGAAGGGTTAAAGACCCTAATTTTAAGGATTTGTTAGATATTGGCAATATAATTTTGAAAATTGAGATGGTTATTCACAATTTTGACAAAGTTGTTGCAAGGTTGAAAGAGGAGAGAACTATGCAAGATAAGGTAAAGCTGTAGTTATTGAGGAGCATGATAAGGGGAAGACCCCCATGACAGAAGAGGGATCAACTCAACAACCTACCAAGAAAGTACATATTTTTTCAAGGGAGAAGAGCACAATAAAAAGGTAGTAAATTCCACCTCTATCACCACCACATTCTGCTACTCCACAAATAATTGAGTTGGATTCACCAACTAGAGAGCCATCCTCTCCAAAGGAGCCACAAGTAAAAAGGCAAAGGGTTGAAACAACTAGCCTTGTTGATTACCCTACAAAAGGACTTAGATGAGGAGATCATTATAACAAAGGAAGAAATAATGAAAGGAATTCCATCCCCTCAAAGGGAAATGGTACCACAAACATTGAGCCTCAGGTTAAGCAAATCAGACCTGAGTGGAATAAATAGCTATGAGGATGTGAGGGTCAAGTCCTATGAAAGGTTAATGGATGATGATGCATTTGTTAAAACACAAGCATTCCAGGAGTATGTGTGGAGGGCTATGAAGGATGCGTATGCAATGAATGTGCAGAAAAATGCAAGTGAAAGCCTAGAAAAGCCACAAAAGATTATTGAAGCTAAGGTCCGTGAAGAAATGAGGACCAAATACTCGAACATCACTACAAAGGAAGGTAGGGAACTGGTAAGGAAGAGTGGAGTTTTATTACTTCTAGAATGGGACTTGACATTTACAATTGCATTTGACACTGTCAGGAGACATGATGAACCCATTTTCAATAGTGAAGAAGAGATCAAATTGGCCTTGCAGGGATTAACATTAAGCTCCCAGTGGGATACACTTGCTATTTGGGCTTTGGCCCCAAGCACCAAGAAACCTAAGGTTGCAGAGCCTGCTCCTAGATGATTGATTATTAAGAGAGTATCAAATACATCCACCCTTGAAGCTGCAAAAATGAATGTTAACGTGGCCCAATTTAATAAGGCCACAATTGAGTCCTTAACAAAAGAAAGAGATAAATTCAAGACTCAGTATAATGAGATGGTGGCAGAATACAATTTGAGCTAGCAAAAGCTGGCAGAAATACAAACACAGATAGATTTATGGAAGCAACAATTTCAATATTTGTAACCAGGCACATTCCAGGCCACAATTTTGCCTCCCCTTTCTCCAATTCTTTCACCACCTCCAATCCAAGCCAAGGATATACCTCCTGAATATGAGGATGTACAAATTGCACAATCAACTCAAGATGTTTCAGATGCACCTCAAACAGAGGGGGTCAATATGGAAGACTTATTAGAAAAGTTAAAAGGTTTTGAGGAGAGGTTTAAGTAGGAAGATGAGCTCATTCATATGAACAATTTGAAGATTGTGACTGTGGTGCTTGAGCACCTGAATAAAGAAATTGGGAAAAGATTAATTAGCATTCAATCTAATTATTCTTTAATGTTTGATGCTATAAAAAATTTGGATAGAGATAAGGAGATTGCTATTCCATTAATGGATAAATGGATCCCAAGAACATAAATTTTGAGGGATATGGCCATTGCATCATCGCATGATGCAAATAATCCTTCAAAAATTCTTCCAAACCTGAGGTTTGTGAGTGACATAACGAGTTCCCAAGGGTTGATTGAGCCCCTAGAAGTGAAAATTAGAGAATCGGTGAAGAAATTTGATGATTGGGGTTTTAGTCTGCTTCTTGATATTCTAAATGAGAATGGTGAAGTTAAGCCTTTACAAGAGTGGAAGGACTAGACTAATAGAGTAATTGCCACTCAAGCCAAGCTGATGTGTGATGGGGTGGATGTAGACATGTCGAGGAATAACATGGATAGGCTCATAAATGCAGGGATTTTACTCAAAGATTTTGACAAGGAGGCAAACCAGGTGGTAGTCAAATACAACCCATATAGGCTAAAGGAAAATAAAGTTATGGGATTTGATTGGCCAACATAGGAGGAATTTGCACTATGGAAGTCCAATTATATTGATATCTTGGACATATGAGCTGCTGCAATGGGAATTGGTGATTGGAATTCTGGTTTTGTGTCTGCAACAATAGAGGTTTCAATAAAGAGAAGTGCAATACATGGCATGGAACTAGTATAGATTAGGCCTTCGATATATCAACGTTCAAATATTGCATTTTCTCAGGTTCAAATTTGGTGACATGGAATGTAGACGTGTAGTTACTTTAGTATATTCTTTTCTCTACTTTTTGCTTTTTCATCTTCAAGTTGTGGTGCATGTGGAACAAGTGCATAGCTTGTGGAAATAATTTTTTGCACCGACTGAAGGGCCTTTTGGAAGGTGGGAGAATCTTCATCAACAAATGAAGATGCTTTTTTGTCTTATGTGAAATTCTCCCTCGTATTTGGGAAAATATAACTGCCTTTTGTTGTAATGTGATTGTCAAATGAAAACTTGACATGTGTACAATCTGGCCCGAAGCTTGGTTTTCTCCCGTGTTTCTAATAAAAGGGAATTCAATTCCAATTATACGAGGTTGCTAGTAGATTGATTTCAAAGATATTTTGTAAACAATTTTAGATAATTGAACTGAGTTTGTTCTAGGTTCTAGGAGTCTTTTGAGTCTTGTAATGGTGGATATTACAATAGTACTATAATATTTTGAAATAGAAATGACAACATATTCAAGGCCAATGTTCTCCACTGTATACTTTACATAATTTTGAATACAAAGCAATCAAAGATTACTTCTATTCATCTTCTTGTCTTTCTTTGAATGTTTGTTCATTGTTATTATGCTTATTCAAAGAATGATAAATATGTATTAACATGAATGAAGGTTTATGCAGATGTATGCATGGATCACTAATTATTATTGGTTAAGTTTTTGGTATCAATTTGGTGTAAGGCATTGTTGGTAGGCTTTATTGTGACAGGAGTAATGAGTTGTTGTGTGTTCTCGGTTAAGTGATTTAGGATTCTTCGCCCTAGGATAAGGCACTAATCATTTGATGTTACAATTTCCTAGATCTTTTTTAGAAGCTACATTCAAATCAATTTTAATCTCCACTTTCAGTGTGAATGTATGTCGAGCTTAATGTATAACATTTTCTCATGTTTAAGTTAGATATTACCATGAAGGTTTTCTAGATCTTTGAGGTATTTTATCTATTAAACAATTAAAGGAGAATTATATGTTTGAATTACAATGTATACGATAATTGGCACAAGAGTATCATAAGATACATTGTAGGGATCACCCTCCCGGGTTTTGCAGAGCCCAAAGTGTAGAGGGAAAGCCTACTGCAAGCTTTCACCTGTTCGTTGGCCAATCCTTAAAGCTATTGACCATTGAATTTGGAAAATTCATAGATAGCTGATGAGATTAAGTTTGGTTCATTAAAACAACCAGCAGATAGAATACACCTTCAACTCACTACCTTTAGAAATTCAACACTTTGAAATTCACACTGATTTGCTCAAACTTGCATCACACACACATATCTTGCATCTCTTTATATCTCTCACAAACATGTCAACTCATACTTATATCATCTTCACTCTTGAAAACCTTCCAAGGTCGACCATACATGCCTTCTTTTGTTTACAAATTCAAATTAGGTTGGCTCCAAAACATTCTATGATGGAATAGAGTGAGGTCGACTCATACATATTCTAAATGAGGACCTAAATGAGTCCCAACACACATTAACATACTTCTGTAATCTTCGCTAGTAGTGTTTAGCACAAGGTCGGTCAATACCTGTTCAAACACATAAAACAATCAAGTACAGGCATCCTTAACTCAATCCAATTTCTCTGTACAACAAACTTCACTTGAACATGATTTGGAGTAAGTAATGCACACTTGCAAATCCATCCAAAACCTTCACAACAAATTTCACTTGAAGGATATGATCATCTTGTACATTTGAACTCACTGTAATACACTGTAACTCTGGAACCCAACATCAACAATCCAAAATCTCAATTCCTCTTTGAACCAAGCATGAGAGCAACCTCATTAACTTATCCTCAGAACTGCAAGTCCTGAAATCATGATGCAAAGAAATGCGGAGCGACTACATTTCTCCCAGACTACAACCAAAAATATTGAATTGCCCAGTTCACATATTGGCGAAGATATCTCACACTGTACGACAATTCAGAAGCTCAAATTTTGGATATAGAAACTATCAACAATCATGAACAATACCTCAGATCCGCACAAGCATAGAATCAACACAGAAGAAACGTGAAGCACATCCCAAAGCATACACTGAATACCTACAAGATACTGTTTACTTCATTTATCAAATTTTCTTAAAAGCACTTGGAAACCAAGTACTAGAGACATCATTGCAGCACATACTTTACTTTGACACACTTCCAAACATAGCAACATAAGGATAACTCCATGTACTCACATCACTTCTTCAACATCTGAACTATACATGCACAAACTGCAAACATTCTTTATTACGATTTTCTCAACATCCTCGACATATACAATCAATAACCAACTTCCTCTACACATAGCTGACACCAATGACAACACCAGCCAGTTGACATCAATGACAACACTTTATACTTTCAACACTGCCTTGTTGGATGAAAAGAGGAGAATGAAATTGAATGTATTGTAATCTCATTATTTGAAGATAATGCATATTTGGTCTCTCTTCTCGGTGGAGCTTTTCCCACAAAGTTTTCTCCACATGAATCTCATTTTATGTGATGTCTTTTATGTTGTTGATTTGTGCCTCTTTGCTGCTATCTTATGGTGATGTTATGTTTTATCTATTGTTGTTATAAGTTCACATAAGGTGGTGTTATTAAGCATGTTATGTTGCTTATTTTTTAGCATCATAAAGATGGATCTAATCATGGTGATTCCACATTAAGGTCACTTAGTTTTACATTTGCATATAAGTTTTAGATTTTCATATTGTAGTAGTCCAAGGCTTGTATCTCAACCATTGAATTCATAACTTGATTATTTGGATAGAGATTGAAATTTCCCAACAACGTTTTAGACAAAACTAAAAAATCTATAACAAGTTTTAATTCATATCAACAAAATCTAGTTTCATAAGAGCAACAATGAAACAAGTATATAAAAGCTGACTTCAAACACCTAATATCATGAACCAAATGCACAATGGCTGAAATGCTCATCAACAAGCTCTAGCTTCCCAAAAGAAATAATTGAAGCATACCAAAATATTATATCCAAATTCAAATACCATTATCTTATATAAGAAAGATCATGTTCATCCATCCACAAGCCAAGGGTGTGAATTTCCAATCAAACATACCCCCTCAAGGCACACTTAATATTGGAAATTTTGGGGGAATAGTTGAAGAAAAGCTCTAGATAATCATAAAGATATCCATTTCATGAATGGTTGTTGTATATGTAGAAGTAGAAGCAACAATGCACAAGTTCATTTCCAAGATTATGAACATAACTATCTACGAAAATATATGAATCTCTCTTAAAAAAATATTGTTGAGATCTCCATGGATGAAAAGATATCATCTCAAATCAACCTAGCTTCTTGGAATTTGAGACCAATCAATCTCGTTGACATCTCTAAATTGGCAAAGCAACCATGTCTCATAAATTTTTTGACGAGTAAAGTAATCTCAAAAGAATAGAAACATAAAGACGCAATTCTCTCCAATCTCAAATATTATCTTCAGTAATTCACAAAACCTCGATATGCCATCTTTGAAAACCCATAAATAGTAAAACCAAATAATTGGCTAGATTCATATAGGGGAGTATGACTATTAGCTAGATTTAGTTAGTCATAAACCAATATTATTTAAGAATGAGCATCCATTTTATGCTAATCTATATTGAGTAATATCACCACAATAAACTAGTATAAAAAGTATAGAGCTTTTTATGATATACATGAATAATAGAGATACCAAAATTTATAGGTGGTGTTTATATAAGGAATATAGAGTAAATACCTCCTATCTATAAACCTCATGCTAAATTGGATCTCTTCCTAAAATAATAAGCCCTAGTTATTGACGACCCATTTAGCACTTAGGGGAGTTGTGAATTTTAAGATAAACATGTAAGTACACCTATTTAAGAATGCATCCATGTCTTTTATGTGCCACCCAACAAAATATGATGAAAAAGCATGGATTATCCACTCATCCTCCCTCAAACTAAACTCATTAATTGAAGAAGTTGATGGATGTAGAAATATATAGGCCCACCATGTACAAAGTTGTAAATGTAGAGGCAAAATTAATGCATCCACAACCTTTTGAAAACTAAAACAATCATTGGTAAAGAATGTGCAAGGCTTCCTAACACCTAAGCCTCTGTAAAACTCATCATCAACATCATTAACTTCATAATCTAAGTTTGTTGGAATCCTAAAATTACAAAATTTACTTAAATAAACATCATTATTAATAAGTCAATGGTTCAAGCTTGTCTCCAATACCAATTTAACCATCACCCAAACACATGTACTATTAAAAACCAAGACTACCAACCACAAAATTGATGGAACATAATAACTAGCCTCTCATCAACTAAATAATGAGCATCAAAGGAGTTCTCCTCTTAAACAAAAAACAACTACCCACATATCATTGCTAGGAAAGGGCCTAGTAATAGCAAAATATATGTCTATTTACAAAAGATGAGATGCTGCTAAAATGAATCAATCCATCATAAGGATGCGGTAAATCACCAAGTGTGTGAAAAGTTAGGGATCATGTATCTCTATGACAAGTATCATTCATATGTCACATAAACTAGTTGATGAAGACCCACTACAAGAATAACATGATCCATACAATATATACTGAAACTCATGCAAAAATAGAATGCAAGCACGTGATCATCACAAGAAAAATAAAGTTTCCATAAAATTAAAGGCAAATGGAGGTAAAAATGCACTATATGGGAGTGCTAAACTATCTTACAAGAAAAAAATAACCTTAGAATGGAATAGCCTTTGATAAGTCTCCTTATAGAAAAGACTTTCAATTTTTATATCTCTTCCAAGCCAAGTTCGACAATAGAAGACCTCATTCCTATAATACTTTTTTATTTTTATCATTATTGTTATTCAAAAGTTCAAAACAATTGAATGACCCTCATAGCCTACTAATTATTCCCCTTCGGATCCATGAGATGTATCCTCTTCTAATTTTAATGATACACACACACAAAATGTAAAAAAACATCCTTCAGCCTTTAAATCATCTGAAGAGATGTTACATGGATTTCATGAAACCTGTTCTAAGCCCGCCTCGTCAATTCATACATCTGGAAAGAATTGGCATTCCTATCTTTAAAGTTGAATTAATCAAATTGTGGTGGGATAATTTGCCACTTCCTCAACCACCGTCCCATCTCCCAGCTTTAAAGATTCGTGGATATAGTTAGAAGTGAATACTTTACCCGCAATGATATTTTACGTCTCTCTACACATAATTTTGCTCCAGTTACCACCCAATAGCCTGGCTTATCTTGTGGACCCTTTGTCATCTCTGTTGTATCAACAAATTTAAGCAATTTGAGAAATCGAATAGGAACAGGTGGTCCATTAGGAAATACAGCTGAATTAATGAGTACAGGTGAAGGTTTTGGTGCCTGCTGTGTTGAAGTGAAATGTGTGCTCATCAATGTTGAGATAAGGCCAGATCTTAGGGGAGTGTTTGGGGAGTGATCCCATTCAGATCTACGAATAGTGGCTCCTGTTACTCTTGAAAACCGAAGCTTCAAAAACAAAACTTTTTTCATTCCATATTTCATCACTTCAAGTTGCGCTGCAGTCACAATTGATGCTGGATCGCCTATAAGTGTTTCATTGCACTCCACAGGGGCAGTACATACTCTAGAGAAACTTTTGCACTGTACTGGTTCGTAGTATATGGGATCTCCTCTCATTTCATCCACATCACTATGATGATGATCATCCAACTGTAAAGCATTCGGTAAGGCGGACAAATGCTGCAGATGGATTGCCAGCCGATTGCATTTCTTTCCCTCTAGATACAAGCGAACTCCAGTCACTGGTTTCTTCCCTACGTCAACCTGGGAATTCACTACTATCAAACTTCGTAATACATTTAAAAGATGCAACTATCCATTTAACAAAAATATTTCACATACTGGAATCGTATTGACATATAGCTTGGGACCAAATAATCTAAACTGCAGTGATGGGCTTCCACGTTCTTTCCATTGTGGACCAAGAGGAAGTTCGTTGAAGACAGGCGCCCATCGTCTAGGCAATTGGAACTCCAAAAATAGATTTAGTTCTTCAATCGGCGGCTTGTCTGCATGAATACATGAACAAAGATAGTTCAACGTTGTATGAATGGAGAAAAAAAAAGCATAAGTACTAATTGAAGGTGATTACAGAAAATTTGTCAAGTCTATATTAAAATTTACATGACACTTACAAGAAATTCCTCAAAATTCGATCATGGTAAAGGATATGTATCAGTACTATTCCAACTGTAGACCTGATCAGAAGGATAGGATCTTTAAATTTTGAACTTATCTTTGCTAGTGAAGACATTGAGAAATACATGTATCTAATGGAACTCATTGAACCAATATCACATCTTTGTAGCTCACATCCTACATTGTAAGGGTGCAGATATATGGGCAGAAAGGCAACAATTACTGGAGTACTGTAGAATTTTAAAGCACTAAACCCTGTGCTTACATTAAAGGTGGTAATTGTCAGTTTACGATTCTACAGGAGATTCAACTGGTTGAAACAGATAAAACCAAGTCGGTCTCAGACAGTAGTGGCTCAGTGAAAGATGACAACAGGCATGTTTCAATGCTTTGGAAGCTGGTTGAAGGCAATAAGGAATCCAGCTGCAAACAGCAAAGGAAGCAGCAAAACTGCATTTGGTGAACATCAAATGCAATACCATAATCTGTGGTGTTAAGGGTCAAAACATATAATCATTTTTATGAGTCAGTGTGTCATGACTTGGAAGCTCTAATTAGATTTTTTAGAACTAATCAAAAGCTGGTTGTGCTCAAAATGGTGTCATTTTTATCATGAATTATTTGAAGTCAAGAGTTCAATTAGGAAGAATAGTTGAAAGGGAGGCAGGTGTAGGCTTGGAAAATGATCCTAGCATGTGATACACTTCTAGCAATAATCAAGGGAGATGAATTTACTACCACTTTTTCATTCTCATTATCGCTTGTGCCTGAGACTATTTAGTTAAGAGGCCCATGTATGCATTTATCTTGTTGATACTTTTCATTGGGATGCCCAAATTTTTGTAATATATCCAGCCATAACCAGCTTTGAATAATTTTCTAAATGACGGCAACAAGATGTAGTAGTTGGTGGTTACATGGTATTGGGATTGTATTACAGTAGTATCAATGAACGCAGGGCTCTAGCATTTGAATCAAAGAAGATAACAGTGTTGTACTCTGCTCACTTCACATGCAAGGCCAATCCACAGATAATATTTCTAATTGCCAATCCAACTGTAGTATTTTAATCCCAATCCAACTATACATATTTTTAATCAGCATGTTGAAGGCCTCTAGGTAGTTTTAATATAAGTAAAAAATTCTTTGCCATTCAGTCTAGATGTTCTATAATGTTTTAGAATTTTCCATCCACCCCTTGTTTGGTTGTACTGCACTAGAAACATCTATGAGAGTCCCTCCATGAAGATATAACAGTATCCTGTGTTAGGTTGAGGATGCATTGATTGTAAATACTAAAGGACGACTACAGACATTTGCAGTTGTACAGAAACATTCATGTGCTATAAAATAACCATACTTTGACTTACTGAGTTTTAATGGATTGATAACTGAAAGGAAACAAAATAAATCCCTTTTGAGATATATATTGAAGTGGCATTTGGCTATACTCCAATTCTGAGATGGTTGTATTGTTGTTTGGTTTCACCTAAAATGGAGATGTAACATTCTGGGAAAAGGGGGGAGCCCACAGCAATGTCCAGAATGCCTAATAAGATGTAAGTGGTCCTGCACTATGGCTAAAGATTTTTTTAATGATTAGATGATATCAAGGACAGTATGCCTAAAGCATTATTGGGACAGACCTGGAAGAAAGACAAGTTTAGCACATGAGCAAATACAAGGTAAACCAATTAAGCACAAAAGACTTGGATAAAAAACAAAGTAATGTCATTTCATTGCACGTGATGATTTTTGCAAATTACATGAATACAGCTATATAACATGGCCTGCCAGCCATTCAACCACCTAACTTCCCAACTGCACCTACTCCTGATCACCTTTTATAATTTTACTAAGGTTACTAAAAGTAATTAATTATTTTGGATCACCAAGGCCAACAAACCCCACTTAATCTACAATGGGTGAAAAAGATGAATAAGAGGAATCAACACTATGGAGATATCTAGCAAAAACATTGCAAACTACCAATCAGTCAACTGTACTGTAATACTGATCAACCTGCATCAACGCCCCCTATAGCCTATGCCATTCTCTCTTCTGGAATCTCCTAACACTAATTGACAACCATTCTGATGCAAGTATTACTACCTCAAACATCAACATCTGATCACTGTCCTTGTACATGCATAATGAACTATAATGTCCCCTTCCTAAACAGTTGATTGTTGTTGACAGTTAGCCTATTCCTCGGGTTCCTGTAGGCTAATGTGGTTTGGTTAAGGGACTCCATGTTGATGTTATAGCAGTGGGAGTTTTAAAAATGATTGATAAATAATACCAAGGCAAGTCGGACTTGCTATATATAATAATTTTATGAAGAGTCACCTTGTTTCTTAAAAGAGGACAACCCAAATGAAGAGTCACCTAGTTTTGTATAAATACAAGGTGATGATCATTCATTTGATCATTAAGTTCATTCATCATAATTCACATTCCTAGAAGAAGTTCATACTTGAGCAGCAGATATCATTTTGTAGCAGCAGACCGATTTCAAGGAGAAACATATTCATTTGTATCTTTGCATCTAGGAGAGGTGCTATTATTCATTGTATCAAATTTGGCATTGTGTTGGGCCTGAGTTGTAAGCAGATTTCTGCTCTTATTCCTTCAATATATAAGAGATATATTTGCTGGGTTTTTCTCCCTCGAGTAGGAGGGTTTTCCCAGGGTATCTTGTTGTGTTCATTGTCTTATGTGTTGCATTTTCTGATTGCTTTCATTTCTGATCCTAAATCTAACACTCCACAGTTCTTGGAGGCCGTGTTGTTCAACCATTTGGCATATTCCATGTGTTGCAATAAGTTTGGGGCTACAGGAGTTTCTTTTTGGCACTTTTTTGAAGTGTTTCAAGCACTTGGCTCAATATTACTATTTTTAGTAAGTCACATCCTCAGCACTGACTTGGCCTTTCTGCGTTGGTTTTCCCCTGGCATGATCAATTGTTGCATTTAATGTTGATTTGGAGAATTTTAATGACCCAAGGAATTATTTTTAATAATGTTAATGCTATAAGTTAAATTAAATATTGAACATTATTTTAAATATTTCTAAAGTGACTTTATAAATGGCATATAGGGGGCTTTTAAAAAGGTAAACTTAAGTTGTGTTAAAAATGTGGGACACCAACACGGGGAGATATAAGGGATTTAAAATTTAAAAAGTTAAAATCCCAAGGTGGGTGTGGGAATAGAGGCGGCATTAAAAGTGCCTTTTGGAATTCATTTTGGCATTCATGCTTGGAAATTTATGAAGAGATACAACAGGTTGAACAACGTTCTTGCATAGCTTTGTAAGGACAAAACCCCTTACAAAGAACATCCATTTCAAAAGTGCAAGATCTTTCCTTGTGGGTATACAGGTGCTTTCACTCAAAAATCGTACAGGTGCTTATTGTTTTCAGGTTTTGGTAAATTTGCTTGGGGTTTCAAGGCAGATTTTGAAAGGAAAATTTAAGGGGTTTGGAGCAGCAGATTTGAAGACTTTAAGTAACATATTAAACTCTCTTGTTTCTGGCCACACCATTCCCAAGGCAGGCCATACCATTGCTTGAGGGGCGTGGGAGTTTGTGGTCCAAGTGCCTAGGTTTTGGGCAGCTTTGGGGTAGGGTTTGAGGTGCCTAGGATTGGCAAACACTCAGCAACCAGATTTGTGGTTGAGCAGCAAGGTTTTGGAGGAGATTGCAAGCTTTTATCAAGTTCTAGGTTGTTGGTCATAGTCCAATTTCAAACCATTTCTGCACAACAGTTAATGGATAAGTCTAAAATGCAATTGTAAGAGTGTTGTAGTCTTTTGGATGATGTTAAAACCCTTATTTGATGAATGTGCCACTTCTGTAATAATTTTGAAATATATTTCAGTTTGTGGGTGTTTTAAATAGTTTGAGTTTCCAGCAAATTACATTGTAATTATTTGTGTTTGTTGTTATTGTTTTTGATTAATGATAAACAGGTTTTGAAGGGTTCTTGAAACCCTGAACAAAAAAGAATAGTGGCAACAAAGATAAGACAATGGACTGCCCACCCAAAAAAACCAAAAAACAAGCTGATTACCAAGACATCAACGACACATCAACAAAAACCAACAGCAGAAAACAAAGACAAAACAGTACAAAAAACGACCATTAGATAAGTTCTTTGAGCATCCTTGCCGCTTCCAGGTCCTTTGACGCTAGCCTATCATGCATTTCCACGATGTCTTCCACATCTTGCATACGGACCGTCTTGCATTTCTTAGTTTTACTCCGAGTACGCACACTCGGCCCAACACCCAAATCCATGGTCTGCATGTCCTTGT
This sequence comes from Sequoiadendron giganteum, assembly GCA_007115665.2. Classification (NCBI taxonomy): domain Eukaryota; kingdom Viridiplantae; phylum Streptophyta; class Pinopsida; order Cupressales; family Cupressaceae; genus Sequoiadendron; species Sequoiadendron giganteum. The sequence continues at coordinate 114,445,434 of CM021109.1, forward strand.
CAGCACTCTCCCCCCTCTCTTTAGTCATCTAATCACCAAAAAGACCTTTGCCCATCCAATCTTTTGCCTTCTCATTGAGGAAAACTAGACCTTCAGCCGAGGCTTCCAGCTTTTCCTTGCTAAGATTAATGAGCATATCCAAGTCCTTACGCATCTGCCTGTAATTCTTTTCCAACAACACCACCCTTGGGCCATAGTCTTTTTTCAGGTTAGCCAACTCATCCACCACACAGCCGATACTAGAATTCATCAATTTAGCCAAACCAAAGATGGAGTCCTTTTCCTCGAGACTATGAAGCGTGGAAATGTTGCACCTGGCAATAGTGTCGTGCTTGTTGTGGAGATCTTGCACCTCATTAACCAACCACATCAATAAATTAAAGGAAATGTTCGCCCCTTCTTTCACCATGCCCGATGCCTACGCAAAGTCCATGGCCCCCCAAAACAAACCTCTACCCTGGTGTGAACCAGTAGGCGGATCCTCATCTTGACAAACATTAGGGATAAACTTGGACTTACCTCTGTCCAAGGAAGCCGACTCATGAGCAAACTCATCCACATTAACAAAGCTATTCACCTTACCAACACGAGGGGTCCCACCGTCACCATCATGAATCGGGTTCAAATTTCCCAAATTCGCCGCCACACCATCCAAAAAATCCTCAGCTGGTTCCGAAAGCTTATCCCCCAAATCAACCCAAACCCTGACTCTTGGCCTTCTTACCACTGCAAAGCCCCTCCTTAGCAACCTCCTCACAGACCTCTTTCAATTTGCACTTAACACGCGGGAGGGAAGGTTTGGCCTTAGAAGAAGAGGGATTCTTCCCACCAGACGAGGGCGTATAGTCAAGGTCAGTATTGTACCCATCAGACCACCTCTTCGAATTCTCTTCAATTTCGGTCCCTTCACTTTGAAGGACCTCTTCAACCCAACATTTCCCACTCCCTTTCCTCTTCTTGTTCGAAACAGGGGAACGAGGAGCATCAACAATACGGTTGGCTTTAATAAACTCAACTACAAGCAACATCAAGCCCTCATGCAAAAAAGGGTTTCTAGGGTTCTTCCTGAAATTCGAAATTCCTTCCTCCAAAGAAAGCAACAGGTAAAACGAGAAGGAAATGAGCTTACCATGCCAAAAATGATTCAGTAGAACAAAGTAGTGGCCATACAGCGTTGTGTATCTGCCATCCAGGGTGAAGTACTGCATTAACACCATCACCACATCCTGCCAGATAGGTTTAATTTTGGTTCTATCATACCTGCCACAGTCTAGTCTAACCATTTTAGCACGTTCTATATCCCAGAGAAAATTCTTCCTGGCCAACTGCGAGAGATTCTTATCTTTGTAGAACTTCCTTCCTTTCGAAGACATCCCAGTCACTTCCGTAATGAAGTCTTCATTAATTGTGGTATCCCTTCCAAAAAAACTAAGGACACATCCGAGCTAGGCATCAATGAAGTCTTTGGAGACGTTGAACTTAAAGTCATGCAACCTTTCCATAAACGGGGTCGCCCCACCCTTCTGCAGGATAGCCCAAACATCGGCATTAGAATTGAGGTCATCACAGGAAAGCGGTTCCGTTCTGCACCTATCCCCACCCATCATCGAGAGATTTGCAAATGCAACGAGAAACCACACAAAACGACAAAAAAGCAATGAGGCAAGAGGGAAATGAACACCCAGAAAGCGTGAGAGTCTACCAAGAGCAGTACCAAGAACAATAATGGTAAGGATACTCAGCAACTCAGATTTGAATGCCCACAACTTCCAATAAGCATCACCTGCGTGGAGTGTCTAATCAACTAGAAAGGACCATAATAACCATGCATTCCAATAGCCGAGGAGATGGCGAACGCCAACGTGCTAAGATTTATCATTATGGAGCAGATTACTTAACTCAAATGGTAGGACGTCATTCGCCTCCCAAAACCTTGCAGACGTCACCCCAAGATTCGCTACCCAATCAGCCACACGATTCGCCTCTCTAAAAGCATGAGAAATGTATATTTCATTGAAATCCTGAATCAAAGCAAGGGCATCCACAATGAAATTTTGATAGTCCATGATAGGGGAGATACCTTCCTAAGACAATTCACAATATTAAGGAAGCCCCCTTCAATCCATAGCTTTGAGATTTCCTTGTCTCTAGCCAGCTTTATACTATGATAGGCTGCAGTAGCTTCTTGTTATTGTTATTATTTCTTCTTATTGCAAATCTTAAAAACTGCAAACACATCAAAAACACACACAAAAAAAGTAGGGTGCATATTACAGTGGTATCAAAGCAAACGTATTTGCCATCCTGCAGGGTTTGTTAAAAACAAGGATATGACATTGGAATGAGTAATGCACCCACCTTGCACTCATTATAATTTGATAAGAAATAGATCTAATCCTAATTTTGGAGCTCGACTAGAGACTTGTATTTTTGCAGGTGTTATCATGGGTGATTGAGAGCAACAGGAACCTAGTACCAAAGAGATGCTCAATGACCTTGCTAGAGGGCAACGAGACTTACAACAAAGTTTAGCTCAAATGGTGGCATTAATGACCCAACATTTGGTAGGAAATAACAACAATGGTGGAAACAGTGGACACAAAAGGAACAATGGAAATGGGGATGGCTTAGTTAATAATAGGGTTGCAAAATCAGTGCACTATGACAGGAGCAGCCAACTCAAGACCCATCATGCCCAACTTTTCGACAAGAATTAACCCGCAGATTGAAGAAGAAGCCACACAATAGGAGTTACGGGATCGGAATTTAGAGGATTGGAGGAATTCAAGACTTGAGTTTCAGGCTGAAATGTCCTTCTAAGACTACATGGACCTCATATTGAAACATGGTTGAATAGAGGTGGTAGACAACATAACCAGGTCTTTGCAGAGAAAAGTGGGAAAATTATCCATTTGAAATTTCATATTATGATCACTCAAGGAAAACTACATATAGCGCATGGGTTTAGAAACTAGACACTCTCAACTTAACCCAATGCTAGAGGATGATGCCATTAAATATGCTGCTATACACTTAGATGGTAGTGCTCATGAGTGGTGGCATCACGGAATGATCACTTTGGGTCATGATCAAATTGACTCCTATTTAGAGTTTATAGAAAGGTTAATTGATAGATTTGACAAGAACGATCCAGAACTGCATTTTAAGGAGTTGCCATAGCTTAAGTAGTGGGGTTCAGTTGAGGCTTACATTACATATTTTCAAAGGTTTTTCGTGTTGGTAACCGACATTTCGGAAAGAAGATTAATTGTCTTATTCATGGATGGGCTTTCCGATCTGTTGAAAGGTTGGATTAAGGCACTTGGTCCACCTACTCTACAGGATGCCATAAAAAGGCAAGGGATATAGAATCTTCTACATCTAGAAGTAAATTTCAGTCTAAGGGATTCCTACATAAAAGGGACAAGGATAGAAAACATTTTCCCAAAGACACAAATCAGTCCAAGAATGTATCTAATAGGTTGTATAGTAATCAGCTTAATGAGCTTAGATGAAAGAAATTATGTTTCCACTAGAGAGCTTTGGGACCCATTGCACAAGTGTGCTATTAAAGCAAAGGCAAAGTAGATTGAATAATTTTCAGCTGATGAAACCACATCAGAAAATTCAGACCAGCACATAGAATCAAAGAGTAGTGATGGGGAAAACTCAGCATAATAGATAGAAAAGGAGCATGGATGTGGTGGTACCATTGCCCAACTTTCTATCTTTCAGAAAGTTGGATCATTCAAGGTTCAAGGAGTACTTTCTAGGAAGCGAATAATCACTCTCATTGATATAGGTGCTACTCACAATTTCATTGACGAAGGGCTTGTTGCTAAGAGGGGAATCAAAAAAGAAATTTTTGAAGGATTTAAGGTGATGGTTGTAGATGATTTTACCCTTACTTGCACATGCAAAATTTCCAACTTGAGCATATAGTTGGGGGAGTATCAGTTGAGGGATGATTTTTATGTGGTGAGTATAGGGGACACATATGTGGTCCTAGGCATGCATTGAATGCGTACACCTAGAGAATTCACCATGAACTAGAACACTATGGAGATGAGGTTCGAATCGGAGGGTAAGAGAATAGTTCTTAGGGGCATGTCAGATGGGGGAACCAAAGTAGTTTCATTCAAAAAACTGGAGAGATTAATTCGGCATGACTAGGTAGAGTGGGCAGCAAAGTGTATCATAATGCCTACAGTTACGAAGCAGCAAAAAGGAGATCATCATCCAGATGTTCAAACCTTGCTATCTAAGCATAACAAAGTGTTCGGTAGTATACCTCCTGGGAGACCTCCAGAGAGAGAGAGATTAAGCATGTCATCGAGTTAGAAGAGGGTGCCAAACCAGTAATTACCACACCATACAGACATCTGAAGAGGCATAAAGATGAGATTGAAAAGGCTATCAAAGAATTGCTTGATATGGGACACATAAGGCCTAGCAAGAGTCCATTTGCTTCTTTTGTAGTGGTGGTTAAGAAAAAAGATGGAAAAATGTGCATGTGCATTGATTACAGGGCACTAAATAAGAAAACAATAAAGAATAGGTATCCCATCCCTAGCATTGATGAGCTTATAGACGAGTTGCATGGTCTCTGCTACTTTTCCAAAATTGACTTAAGGTCAAGTTATCATCAGATTCAGGTTAGGGAGGAACATGTAGAGAAAACTGCATTTAGGTGTCACTTCGGTCATTTTGAGTTTTTGGTGATGTCTTTTGGCTTGACTAATGCACCGGCTACATTCCGGTCATGTATGAACAAGGTATTAAGAAGGCAGCTCCGAAAGTCTATTCTCATTTTCTTTTGATGATATTTTGATTTTTAGTAAGTCTTGGGATGAGCATATGAGACACCTTGAGGAGGTGTTGAGCATCCTAGAGGAGGAATCACTATATGCCAAGGAGTCTAAGTGTGATTTCAGTATCACAAAACTTCTTTACTTTGGCCACATCATTAGCTCCAAGGGTGTTAGAGTGGATATAGATAAGAACAAAGCAATCATGGATTGACCACCACCCACCAATCTCTCACAATTGAAGGGATTTTTTGGGTTATGCGGATTTTACAAGAGATTCGATAAGGGCTTCTCATAGGTGGCAGCTCCACTTATAGATTTGGCTAATAGAGGAGCTTTTGTTTGGTTAGATGAAGCACAACAATGCTTCGATTAGTTCAAACAAGTTATGTGCACTTGTCCAGTTTTAGCTATTCCTGATTTCTCCAAACCTTTTGAGTTGGAGTGTGATGCTTCAAGAGAGGGAATAGGTGCTATGTTGATGCAAGATAAGCATCTGATTGCCTTCAAGAGTAGGAAGTTGAGGGATGTTGAGAGGAGCTACTTGATATATGATAAGGAGATGTTGGCCATTATGCATACATTGGCCAAGTTCAAACCCTATCTTGTGGGTGGGAAATTCATTGTCAAAACCGACCACAACAGTGTAGTATCCCTTGCCCAATCTGATCTCAAAATGCTGATATAAGGCTCAAGGAATATTGTCAAACACTTCACATGCAAACTTCCAACTTTCTGGTCTGAGTTATCAGTCTGATATATTCTTTGAAAAAATGATCATAGAATGCTTCAAATGCTTGTAATTCAACACTTCAATGTCCAAACTATATTCTAGATGCATCAATGACATATTTCTATCATTTACAATGCACTTATATGATTTTTAATTGGAAAAACATGCATCTACAGCCAACTGGTATTTTTCCAAACAATTAGCATGCAAACTATTGCTTGAATCAAAATGAACATTACATCAACACTAGACTAGCAACTTATCTCCCCTTTTATAGATTGACAATGTGCATATAAGGGAATCGTGGATTAGCCAAGACTCTTGGCTTTACAAAATATCCAATACAATGCCAAAGTTTGATATGAATATTCCACCTACAGCAACTCTTAAAAATGACAATGCAAAGAGCTTAAATAAGATGCAAGAACCTGGTATAAAATCTGCCTTGGCTTGAAGAAAATGTGGCAACTTGAATGCAAAGGAAGAAGACTCCTCTTAAGCCCAAATCAGACCCAGCATGAGCCGCCCCTGTGAATAAATTCGTGGTCCTTTAATGGCTGACTGTCAAGTCTGAAAATTATATCAGACCTCTGCAATTTAATATCAGACCTTGTATTCACCTCAAAATGCTCCTCAATGCCACAATTGATGCAAGAATGATGCCTCCAATGATCTCCAATCAACTATGCAAGATGCCCTCCAATGATGCGGGTACTGTTCACGTGGGTACTGTTCACGCGAGTACTGTTCACGTGGGTACTGTAGCAACGGATGAAAGCTTGCAATCTGCTCTTTAATGGCTGCCAATGATAAGCTACAGGTCTGCAATAGATGAGTCTTCAGATATGCTCAAACCCTTGATGAATTCTTGAATCTTTAAGCACAATCAGAACTTCTGGATGAAACTCTCCTCTAGCAATAATTCGGCTGGTATCTCACAGCCTCAAAATTGCATTACCACTTGAGAGTTTTCGTTCTCAATGGCCAACTGAAACAACTGCAGAAACCCTTGGCTCCACAACTGAAATTAACAAGTTATTCTTCAAATCTGGATGATAAGAAATGAGCCCTCAATGTTTATTTATTCTTTTTCACCAATTCCTCCAGAAACTTCTAGAATATTATTTTATTAAGTGACTTTATAATATATTTTAAAATTCAAGTCACTTTATTAAATTAATTAAATATAAGGTCACCTTATAATATAAATTTAATTGATAACCTTATAAATAATTAACTTAATACCATCTTTTGATTTAATTAAAATAACTAATTAGTCATCCTCATAAAAAAATCATTATTTTAGACAACTCAATTAATTAAATTAATTAAATCAACTACCTCCAAAATGGGGACATTACAAACAGTCTCAAGTACTTCCGAAGTCAGAAAGAACCTTAATGACATACAACAAAAATGGGTGAGCAGGCTGCAGGCTTATGACTTTGACATCGTGTATGTCAAAGAGAAGAAAAATGTTGTTGTTGATGCCCTATCCAAGAGACCTTATTTGTGTTCATTGGTTGAGATTACTACTGATTGGAGGGAGATGAATTTAGTAGATTATGCTACGGACTCTTGGGCTACAAGTATCATTGAGGGCACCATACAAGATGACAAGTACAAGGTGGCTAATGAGTTGATCTTCTACAAGGAGAGAATTTACTTGGTACCTAATTCAAGATTTAAGGTGAAAAATTTGAGAACTTTCCGTGATGCACCTATGGTTGGACACTCAGAGTTTTTCAAAACATATAGGCAAATCTAGGATATATTTACTTGGAAAGGACTAAAAAATGAGGTCCTCAAGTATGTTAGGGAGTTTCCCACATGCCAACAAAACAAGAATGAGCACACCTATCCAGCTGGGTTGTTGCAGCCCCTGCCTATTCCCAATAAAAAATGGGAATGTATCTCTATAAACTTTATCACTAAGCTACCAAAGGCTTAGAGAAAGGATTGTGTCTATGCCATGGTTGATAGGCTCACAAAATTTGTGCGTTTCTTTGCCATTTCAGCTTCATATACAACAACTCAGGTGGCTGATCTGTTTTTCAAAGAGATATTTAGGCTTCATGGGATGCCTAGGAGCATAGTGAGTGACAAGGACAACAAGTTCCTAAGTCTTTTCTGGAAGGAACTCTTCAGGTTGAGTGGAACTGATCTCACTCCTAGAACTAGTTATCACCCATAGACCAAGGAAGATAGAAATAGTAAACAAGTGGGTGGAAGGGCACCTTTGAAACTATGTATCAAGGCAGCAAAAGGAATGGCTAAAATGGTTACAACTTGGTGAGTATTGTTATAACTCCACTTACCACATGTCTATCAAGATTTCACCGTTTATGGCATTGTACAGATATGAAGCTTCAGGTTTCATTGATTTGATTTTTGGGGACAATAAAGTGCCTAAGGCTAGGGATTTGTTATAGGAAAGTTGTGATATAATGAAATCTCTAAAAGAAAATTTGCAACAGGAAAAAAATAAGCACAAGATGTACATTGATCAACATCATACAAAATGTAGTTTTGAGGTGGGTGACATGGCATACCTGAGATTATTGCCTTACAGGCAATCCACGCTTAAGAAGAGTGGATTAGAGAAGCTTACGCCATGGTTCTATGGTCCCTTCAGAGTCTCCAAAAGGATTGGAAAAGTGGCTTATGAGCTGGAGTTGCCAACAAGCAGTAGAGTACACAATGTGCTTCATGTATCATGCCTCGGAAAGGCATTGGGTTACAATGTAGTTCCTTCCTTGGAGTTACCACCATTAGATGAGGAGGAGAAATTGATTTTGATTTTTGAGGCTATCATTGATGTCAAGGAACATACTCTATGGAAAAGATCTATTAAGGAAAATATGGTTAAGTGGAAGAACCTACCAATTGAGGATGCAACATGGGAAAGTGAAAAGATATTACAGCATCCAGAGTTGCACTTACTTGGGGACAAGCAATTTTGGGGAGGGAGGACTGTAATGTCCCCTTCCTAAGCAGTTGATCGTTGTTGAAAGTTAGCCTATTCCTCAGGTTCCCATAGGCTAATGTGGTTTGGTTAGGGGACTCCATAGTTCTTGGAGGTCATGTTATTTAGCCATTTGGCATATTGCATGTGTTATAGTGAGTTTGGGGCTGCAGGAGTTTCCTTCTGGCACTTTTTTGGAGTGTTTTGGGCATTTGGCCCAATATTACTACTTTTAGTAAGTCACCTCCTTAGCACCGACTTGGCCTTTCCGCGTTGGTTTTCCCTTGGCATGATCAGTTGTTACATTTAATGTTGATTTGGAGAATTTTAATGGCATGGAGAATTATTTTTAATAATGCTAATGTTATAAGTTAAATTAAATATTTAACTTAACAGTTAACATTATTTTAAATATTTCTAAAGTGACTTTATAAATGGAGTCTAGGGGGCTTTTAAAAAGGTAAACTTAAGTTGTGTTAAAAAGGTGGGACATAATGGATTTAAAATAAATAAAATAAGAGTTAAAATCCCAAGGTGGGCATGGGGATAGAGGAGGCATTAAAAGTGCCTTTTGGAATTCATTATGGCATTCGTGCTTGGAAATTTATGAAGAGATACAGCAGGTTGAACAACGTTCTTCCATAGCTTTGTCAGGACGAAAACCCTTACGAAGAACATCCATTTTGAAAGTGCAAGATCTTTCCTAGTGGATATACAGGTGGTTTCACTCATAAATCATATAGGTGCTTATTGTTTTCAGATTTTGGTAAATTTTCTTGGGATCTCATGACAGATTTTGAAAGGCAAACTTAAGGGGTTTGGAGCAACAGATTTGAAGACTTAAAGTAACATATTAAACTGCCTTGTTTCTGGCTGCACCATTCCCAAGGCAAGTTGTACCATTGCTTGAGGGGCATGGGAGTTTGTGGCCCAAACGCCTAGGTTTTAGGCAGCTTTGGGGTATGGTTTGAGGTGCCTGGGACTGGAAAACACTTAGCAACCAGATTTGTGGTGGATCAGCAGGGTTTTGGAGGAGATTGCAAGCTTTATCAAGTTCCAGGTTGCTGGTCATAGTCCAGTTTTAGACCATTTCCAGACAGCAATTAATGGGTATGTCTAAAATGCAATTGTAAGAGTGTTGTAGTCATTTGGATGATGTTAAAACCCTTATTTGATGATTGTATTACTTCTGTAATAATTATGAAATATATTTCAGTTTGTGGGTGCTTTAAATAGTTTGAGTTTCCAGCACATTGCATTGCAATTATTTGTGTTGTTATTGTCATTATTTCTCTATATTGCAAATCTCAAACTATAAACACATCAAAAACAAAAACAAAAAAGGTAGGGTGCATATTAAATGAACATGCCTTTTGCATGGATCTCTACCTCCTATGAATCTTGTACCTATAGTATGGCACATCTCTTTGATGCCAACTATGTTGCCCACTTTGCAAGGAGTTGGCTACTTGCAACACTTGTCATCCCAAATGATCATTGGAAGATAATCAAACACACTTTCCCCTATCAATCAAGAGATGAGAGGTGCATGCAACACAACACCACCAGATAATTGATCCACTCCACAACAATGAAACAAAACCAAAATTCAAATATCAATAGAAAAATGACAAAAAAGTACCATCTCTAATGAAAAAATGCCACTAAAGCAGTAACCCAATCTTAGAGCTAGAAGCGAACCCAGGATGGGTGGGTGCTCCAACTTGCTCTAACAATTAGATCTTGATGAACTTATGGACTATAGAATGCTATGAATATATCTCTGACAAAATTAGTAGCTTTGGATTGTGGATGATTCACAAGCATTGTATTAACAACTATGTTGAATTGTGATCATGCAAACCATAGATTACATACTTTGAGATTAATCGCCAAGTGGCCGAGCACTCTCCCATTTTTTGCTTCAGTGAGTACTTCTTGCTTTTACTCATGGCTCAAGATGCAAAAAAGATCGTTGTTTTTTTTTTAACTCGAGGAAAACCCTCAAAGTACTCGCAGACAACCTTGGAACAAATAAAATGCACTTTTAATGAACCTATATTCGCACAATTTTGATGCATTTTGGATGCATGTATGATGCTATTTGGTGCTTATAAAACCCTTGTTTATTGGGCCTTACAGACATTGCATCCTTTGATGCAATTTGGACTAGTTTTTTGGCACGATTTGGATTGGTTTTACTATTTACACTGCATAGTTACTAGTTACACATTATCAATATACACAAACCTGTTGACTGATATTACACATTATCATACACAGTCGACAAGTTTGTGTATATTGATAATGTGTAAATTTTTAAACATTAAATAGTTTAATGAACATTATCATAATGAATAGTTTAAGTTTGTATATAGTTATATACAGATTTTAATGGTATTATCGTATTACTGATATGCCTACTTAATAGTTAAACAATTAAACTTATAAATACTGATATGCATACATGATTGATGATAATATGATATCATGATACATTGATAAGTGAAACAAGAAACTATGTGATTGTGTGTGTATATACTACTATAGATATGTCTGTGTGTACATGCATGCAAACTTGGCATCCTGTGTATGTGTATATATATGTATGTGTGCACAATGTAGTGTGTGTATAGGTATGTTGTAATTGAATTTTGCAAGAAAAAAGTGGTGCTTTTATAAGAAATTTTACTACTTTTAAGTTGTCGATTATTTGTCGAGTATTTGCTGAGTCAAAATTTTTGGGCTTGTCAAGTACTCTTTGAGTTTGAGTATGTAAACTATGATGCAAACTACATATTTTCATTACAAAACAAGAAAAATTTGACTAAGGTGCCAAATACCACTGAACATGCACCTTTACAATAACACAAAAGAACACCTTTTTCCTCACAAAGACTTTTTTCTCACAAAAAGGTTTACAAATAATTTTACATACCTTTGTTCCTCCAAAATTAGACTTTGAAAAATAAAAATAACACCTTGTCATCTCCTTGAGCACTCTTACATCCTAATGATGGATCACAAAGTGTGATCCAAAATGTTGATGCTAAAAACATCACACAATTGAATCCAGAAACAATAACGACAGTAACACTTTTTCTCTTAAAATGTGAAACATGAAACTCCAAAATGGAAAAATAATACCATCAATGGATTTGGAATGTCCCCTATGTTGATGTTATAGCAGCTTAGGGCTGTACTTCCATTGCACACACTTCAAGAAGGAAGCATAAATTAAATGGTAGCCTTTCGGCTATTCAATTTATGTTAATAACATTTGGAAATCATAAAGGGCCGACTTTATTATGGTTTGCATGAATTGTCTATTGCTTGGGCTGACCTACCTTGTATTTATCATGTTTATTCTAAGAGGGTAGACCTAAGTGAAGAGGTGCCTCATCTTGTATATATACAAGGTCATCCTTGCACATTAAAACATCAAGTTGATCAATCATCTCCCACAACAGTTCGCACTTAAGCAGCAGAGCATCATCTTGTAGCAGCAGTCCGATTTCAAGGAAGAACATAATCTAGGAGAGGTGCGACTGTTATTGTATTATATTCGGCCATTGCTGGGCCTGTATTGTAAAGCAGATTTCTGCTATTGTTCCTACAATATATAAGAGAACTATTTGCTGGGTTTTTCTCCCTCAGGAGGAGGGTTTTCCCGGGGTATCTGATTGTGTTCTTTGTCTCATGTGTTGCATTTTTTGATTGCTTTCATTTCTGTATATCTGTTCATTAAACAACAACATGGTATCAAAGCGGGTTCGTAAAAGTTCTGATCAGATATGTCAAGAAACAAGGCAAGTTAAGTATCAGGAGGAATTGTGATTACTAAGGAATCATTTTTTTTCAAATGTGTGAGATAAGGCAGTGTGTAGAAGGTAATCGCTCCTTCACACATTCGTATACGCTGGGCAGAGTATAGGATTAGAAGGTGCTGGAAAGACTTCTCTGTTCCATGCGTTATTAGGTCGGATTCGAGAAATGACAAATTTTAAATGTAAGGGTATCCGTCCAGAATCTTATCATCAAGATGTTGCTGGAGGAATCAGCCTCATTGATTCTGCAAGAGTGAACCTTCAGGACGAATTTCTACAAGTCAACACGAGGGCACTCTGCTGAAGAGCGATTAGTAGCGATTGACATGGCCGAGCTTCTTCTTTGGCCTCAACCTCCCTTAACACTCAGCGCAATCTCAAAGTGTCTGATCTTAAGCAGCGCTAGTATGTTCACCTGGAGCGACTCACTCAGAATAATTTATATTTAGTCCACCCCATCGGAGCAATTCTGGAGGTCGATAGTAATTAAGAAAAGTTTTTTTGTTGAAGCTGATAGTTGAGTGAGTAGTCGGGAACAACAAGCAGCCACGATGAAGACAGGGAGCATCGCATGAGGCAATAAGACCAAGAAGTGATCTTTATTCAAGGGATCTAGCTATCACTGGCAGGAGGTATCGATATTAGTCCAGGTCGAGCATCGGGAGTATTGAGGAAGCAAATGGATTCATTTCCAGGCTAGCTCAAAGCACCGAAGATATCAGTGGTGCCCAGATTTCCAACCAAGCCTTGACTCAGCACGAGTTGGCTGCGCAATCCCGACTTACACATTGGCAGATTGTGGAAGGCGCATTGCATCGAAGAAAATTATAAGTCGCGATCTGAAGTTCTGACGGACATTTTTCGATATTGGCATCTCTCCCACTTGCGACATCGCACATTCTGCTATAAACTTCACTTTGGATCGGGTCTAGCATTACAAGCCGGAGCCATTGATTTTAGCAATCCCTGGTTTCGCTATGATTTGAATTACTTGTATGAGTCGAACATATTAAGGTTAATGGTGATATATTCAGGAAAAGGAGATCGAATAATCTTCACAGAACAACACCAGGAAAGATTTACTCACAGATAAGAGAAGGGACGCGAAAATCCATCGAAGGTTTGTTGATATGGGTAGTTTATTATGTGCATGAGATTCTATTATTTTAAGAAATGGCCGTCAAAAGCAGAAGCTTTGTACAAAATTTAGCACCGGCAGGGCAGACATATGTAGCTAGCACCAAGTTGAGTGCCAATGGAGTTTCACTCATGTCTACTGGATTTGCAGACCTCGATAAGGTGATAGGAGGTGGGATACCGATTGGAGGAATTATTATGATCATGGAGGACATTGAGGCTCCTCACCATCTTTTATTGCTACGTTACTTTATGGCTCAAGGATTAGTCCATAAGCATCCACTTCTTTATGCTAGTCCTCTTGCATCACCTCAAGCATTTTTTAGGTACCTTGCCGAATGTTGCTCAAATAAAGGACAGCAAACCCGAGTCAGAAAGATCTCCAAAACATACAGAGGAGAAAACTTGAGGATTGCATGGTAGTATCGGAAATACTTCAATGAAAATCAGTCAGTTGAGAGTCACAGATTTCAACAGCCTGAATTGACTTCATTTTCTAGGATTGCTAAATCTAATCCACTCTCAGCAGGTACCAAGAAAATTAGGATCTATCAGGTGCATGGGAAGTAACTGGACAAGTAGTCCTGTGAGAGAAAGACCCCTCATTGAACAAACATCTGATGAAGATTATACTCGGAGAACAAGGCTGGAAGAAAGTGCAGGCACGCCTGCTGCAACACTCAAGCTAGAAGAATCAACATCATCATCAATCACCATGAGAGGGCCAATGTAATATATGATAATGTCTGTAGGGGAATGCCCAAAATGAAGGTGGCCATGCTAGATGATTGTCGCTTGTCGCAATGTGTGTTTCTGCACATAGATGAATTACAGTGAATGTAATACAAATGATTTTTTGTAGCAATTTTGATTTGCGAAAACCTATGGAAAGGTCTTTGGTGAATGCGTCAAAAGTGGAATGTGTTAGTCTTCAAGCTATTTCAGACCTAATAGTAATGAAGGAAACTGTTTCCAAGGTCGTCATTTGTGTTCAAACTGTGAAGGGTATGGATTGATCTGAGCTCAAGTATAACGTATCTCACTATGTCCAGCATTTGGACCTATCAGAATAGTTAAAAAGATAAGTATTCATTGGTTGCTGAGTTATATCATTTATTTATTCTTTGGATCTTGTAATTAAAAGAGATAGTAGATTCTCTTGAATGGTGATTGTGTTCACTAGCATAAGATCTTTAGAAAAATCTCATTCATGATATAACTTGTTCGATTCTAATCTTGATATTTCTTTGGATAATTATGGGCTGTTAGTAATCTCTATCTAAAATGCTTCCTGGATAGGTTTAGGGGGAAGAAGATGATAAGAGATTACTTAGTGATGAAAAGCTTGAGGCATCTTGTGAAGAAGTCATGTCAACCAAAGAAATGATCAAGAGGGAGTAAACACTAGAGGGACTGAGTTGATGGCTAGAGGGAGTACATCTCCAGAAGTCTTCTTTGCAATCTCTGAAGCCAGGATCGAGAGGGAGTCTCAGTATCAGTGTTCCTTTGTTTAATGAGTTCTTCTTTGAGAGAAGTTCGAGGTGAAATCCCTTGATAATGCAATTCTCTGTTGAGAGAGAGTTGAGGTGCAAGCCCTTGATAATGCAATTCTCTGTTGAGAGAGAGTTGAGGTGCAAGCCCTTGATAATGCAATTCTCTGTTGAGAGAGAATTGAGGTGAAAGCCCTTGTCTCCACCCTCTGGGAGAGCTATGGTGGATGTCATGTGTGTGACTCCATGACTGCATCACGTGAGGGAATCCGTGATGATATTATTTGTGCTTATGTATCACTCTCTGGGAGAGTCATGGTAAAAGTCATGTTGAGGTGACAACATCACATTAAGTGATGAGCACTTGTTTATACCATCTATGGAAGTAGCCATAATGGTTAATATCACATTGAGGTGATATTCTATTTTGTTTTCATTCTAATATGATGTGTCTTGTGCAGGTGGAAGTATCATTCCTAGCTGAGAGAGAGTGTTGATGTTATAGCAGCTTAGGGCTGTACTTCCATTGCACACGCTTCAAGAAGGAAGCATAAATTAAATGGTAGCCTTTCGGCTATTCAATTTATGTTAATAACATTTGGAAATCATAAAGGGCCGACTTTATTATGGTTTGCATGAATTGTCTATTGCTTGGGCCGACCTACCTTGTATTTATCATGTTTATTCTAAGAGGGCTGACCTAAGTGAGGAGGTGCCTCATCTTGTATATATACAAGGTCATCCTTGCACATTAAAACATCAAGTTGATCAATCATCTCCCACAGCAGTTCACACTTAAGCAGCAGAGCATCATCTTGTAGCAGCAGTCCGATTTCAAGGAAGAACATAATCTAGGAGAGGTGCGACTGTTATTGTATTATATTCGGCCATTGCTGGGCCTGTATTGTAAAGCAGATTTCTGCTATTGTTCCTACAATATATAAGAGAACTATTTGCTGGGTTTTTCTCCCTCAGGAGGAGGGTTTTCCCAGGGTATCTGATTGTGTTCTTTGTCTCATGTGTTGCATTTTTTGATTGCTTTCATTTCTATATATCTGTTCATTAAACAACAACACCCTAAACCCCTAAATTGATTGGTTGGAAGCCTATGTAGAGTTGTAAATGGAAAGAAGCTGATTTTTCAAGGTAAACACATGTAAAATTGTGATTGTTAAAAAAAAGCACATTATGAGTTTTGAACTCTTGACATTTTAGAACCTACTTGAATGTATAAGAAAAAAATTTAGTTAGAAGCTCATTAATGCATTGTTCTTAATACTATGGGACAACATTTATTTTAAAGGGTCTTTTTGAAAAGAGAGAATACAAAATAAAATCAAGCCCCTTGGGATGTGGTCTCATGGAAGGGGTTATGGAGATGCAGGTCCCATGAAATTAGGAAAAAAATGCTATGAGATTAATTGAAATCTAATCCTGAAAAATAGGCGCCCCTACTTTTTTGCACTCAAACTTTGAGTGGTTGTCTGTGGGATGGAGATGAAAACTCACCTAATCAGTTAGGGTTTTTTGTATCCACATGGGCTCATTGCAAGGCATCTGAATTGTTTGGATTCCCACCAGTGGATTTTAAGGTGATATTTGGAGGGAAATTTATCCATTTCACTTCATCTTCCCTTTGTAACTCACTTGGAGATTTGCAGACTAGAGGAGAACCCTGGAAAACAACTAGCAAGTGAATTTATTTTCTTAATATCACAATATTTTCATATTTTGAACTGATGGTTAATTTCTTTGTGTATGCAAGCAGCTAATCTGTATATCAGATATCTTTTTATTTTGGTCATCTAGGTCATGTATATTCCTTCCCAATGATTTCTATCACATGGTTTTCTATTTTTCTTAACTGTTAATTGCATAGCACTTTATAATTGTAAAATATTTTGACAGCTTTTGCCATTTGTGCCAGTTGGATCTCTAATTTTTGACATTTTGATGTCCATAGCTAGGTTCCACTTGAACAATATGTGTATTTACTATTGGCTTCAATCAATGGATTTATCTTTTTCCTCATACAATGCAATGAAAAAAAAACATAATTATATACTGAAATTTCTTCAATCTATTATCTTGAGATCCTACACAATTTTCAGCCGGGCCTTACTTCAAAAAAACCAAAACTGGGTTTAAAATGACAAAATTGAACAAAAATTTCATTCACTATGAATTTCTCTTCATAATTGCTGCTCCAAAAGTTTCTACAATTTCTTAATAGTACCCTATTGAGAGAAGTTAGAAGTTCCCTTTCCATGGAATAGTTACCTTATTGTTACTAATTGTTGATGAATGGTAGCTTCGGTCAGTTAAGATCTAGGCTATTCTTCAGAATAATCAAATTAGGAAAATAAGTGAAATCGAATTTATAAGCATTGATAAAATTCGATATATTAAATGATGTCGAAATTCTGTATTTGAATAAAATCGGGATTCTATACATATCCGCCACCTTGGTTTTTGTGTGTTAAGACACTAACTATTTGTCATTGAGAGTGAAGGGACCCGCGTGCTCAAAGAGACACGTCTCTTGAGCAGATGGGTCTCCACTTGTGGAGACACGTCCTCTCTTGAGACGTGCCTCTTAGAGGCGGGTCTCCATCATACTTATGGTGGCTCCCCATTGATATGTAGACATAGAAATCAATTAATGTTCTGCAATCAGTACATTCGCATTTAGAGAAGAAATCTGGAAATCGCATTTTGACTTAGAATTTTCTTACACAGAATTTCAGACCTTAGTTTATTCTTAGGTTTTCAGATCATATTTGTGAAAGATTTGATTACATTTACATGGTATCAGAGCCACGTTGTGTGAATCCAAATCAAATCTAAAATCAGATTGCTCAGAAATTCGTATTTTCTAAAAATCAAATTCACATCACATTCTTCATAATGTCAACTGTGATTAGATTTGAAGATCGTCTTGCAGGAGCAGATAACTTTACATCATGGAAATTTAGAATCATGATGATCCTAAAAGAGAATAAACTAGACTCACTTGTGAGAGAAAATAAAAAGGAACCTGAGGCTAAACCTGAGAAAAATCAATGGATTGAAAACAATGAAAGAGCCATGAAAATCCTAGTAGATGCAGTTAGGGATCATATAGTACCTATCTTAGCAAAACATGAAACTGCATATCATATGTTCAAATCCCTTGAGAGTACCTACGAGATCAACAACACCAGTAGGACTCTTGCATTAAAGAGGCAAATCAACAATGCTCAAATAAACAAAGGAGAGTCAATCAACGCATACTTCATGAGGATCATTGAACTAAGGGATCAATTATCCACAATTGGATATCAGATTGATAGCAAAGAGTTAACTCTAATTGCACTAGGAGGCCTTCCAAACTCATGGGAGTCATTTGTTCAAGGAATAAGTGCAAGATCCAAACTCCCTAAGTTTGATAGGCTAAGAACTGACTGCCTTCAAGAAGAAACAAGACTCTCCACAAAAGAAAATAAAAAAAATAACTTAGATGAAGACATTCATGTACTCAACACATCGTCTAATAAAAGGAATAAGAAAAACTCCTACCAGAGAGGATCTTTTAAAAGAAAGAGAAATTCCAATGGAAAGGAATTTTTTAAAAAGAAGGACATCTCTCAAGTGCAATGCTTTAGATGTGATCAATATGGTCACTATGCAATGAAGTGCCCTGACAGATCTAAACAACAAGCATCTTTTGCCAAAGTAGGAAAGACAAATTCAGATCATGAATCTGAGAACTTTGTGTTCTAGGAAAGACAAATGGATCTAGAGTTACCCTTATGGATGGGAAAATTCTAGCATGGCCTAAAAACTCAACTATTAAAGCTCAAACTATTGGTGTAAGACAAGGGTACCTTTACAAACTATGCACCGAAGTCTAAAACCATCCCATGAAGGAACTTGTAAAGGTTGTACCTTAGGAAAGAAAATAAAACCTTAAAAATGGATAGTAGGAAAGAATACACCTCTAAAATTTTAAGGAATTCTGCATGAGTGCTGGAGTTAAGAGGGAGTTCACAAGTTGCTTGACCTAAACATTGAAACCATTCAAGAGGGCAAGAAGTTCTAGTGAGATAGAAACCTACTCCCCCTAGAGTACCTAAAGAGGAACCTGCTCCCGAGATTCAGAGGGAGCATCCTGAGGAAATGCCACATGAACTACCTTCTAATTCAGATGAGAATACAAATGACAACAGCAGAAAGAGACCACTTTGGGCCTGGAAGATAATCAAAGAAGCCGAGGATCATACAGCACCCAAAGGAACATTCAGGGAGAGTAAAAGACCCAAGCGGTTCTCTAGCTATGTTGCTTTAATGAAAAAAATCATAAACTCCGAACTTGCCAATGTTACAGAAGCCTTCAGACATCAAGCTTGGAAGGATGCAATGACAGAGGAATATCAATCCATCCTAAAGAATGATGTATGGGATATAGTGCCTAGACCAAAAGAGAAATCTGTTGTCTCTTCTAAATGGCTCTTCAAAATCAAGCATGCTGCTGATGGCAGTATAGAAAACATAAAGCCCGTTACACATCAGTGAGAGCAGTATTGGCCATTGCAGCAGCTAAAGGCTGGAAGATCCATCAAATGGATGTGAAAACTACCTTCCTGAATGGAACCATTGAAGAGGAAGTCTATCTGGAACAGCCTGAAGGTTTTTTGTGATACATAATTCCAACTCACATGTGTGCAGGCTGAAGAAAGCTCTCTATGGACTTAAACAGGCTCCAGGGTCTAGTATGAAAGAATTGACAGCTATCTCTTGGGATTAGGATTTTCCAAGAATGATGCTGACTCCAATCTCTACTTCAAGGTAATCAAAGGTAATATGCTATTAATTATTTTATATGTTGATGACCTGTTGATAACAGGAAAAGATCACCTCATTGCTCAAGGGAAGCAGGATCTAATTTCTGAATTTGACATGAAAGACTTGGGAGTTCTACACTACTTCCTAGGTTTAGAAGTATGGCAGAAATCAGAGGGCATTATACTAAACCACGGGATATATACAATTGATATTCTGAAGAGATTTGGAATGTTGGATTGTAGACTGATGTCTACACCTATGGACTTCCTCTCTCCCATTCCCTTGATTCCTAGTATTCCTTGGCATCCTAGTACATGATTTCCTGAATTCTCATCCCCTAGGCCTTCCAAACATTTTTACTGTTTTGGTATTGCTTTTCAGCAAAACCTCGCCATTTAATCAAGGAATGCCACCTACTCCCTGACACACCATTAATGCTTGAAGATGATAGTGATGAACATATATAGCTACCTATTGCTGCCTAAATTCCATTTGAATCAATAAAGGCGCAGATCCAAATGTAAATCCATGTGTAGAGAACAAATATGGATATGGGCAACTCGAATGCCTCAAATGCAAACCTTATTGTCACAACTCTACAAACAAGTCTTAGGCTACATTTTGAATGTGGAAAGGAAATTTTGGCTGCCCTAGGTCATTTGACACCGAATCTAAGGAAATTTTCATAAAGATGGGTGTGCTAATTAAAAGTTATAAATATAAGAATGCAAGATATAAAAAAAGGTTGATCATTCCAACATCTTGACCAGTAGAATCCTACAACCCTCGATGGGTTACCAAAATGCATGTAATTGAAAAGTTATAAATAAAGGGATGCAAGATGTAAAAAAAGTTGATCATTTTTCATTGCTTTCAAGGGTTGCAAGTGTCAATGAGTTGTCAAGGGTTTCAATTTTGACAAGTCCAATTTGTTAGTTGGATAACACATTTTTTGTGAATTCGCAAAAAAGGGTTTTCAAATGGTTATTGTGTTTATAGAGGAATGTTTCCATGGAAATATCTTGAAAGGAATCTTCAAACCTGTTGGTTGAAAATTTTGTATACTTGGGAAAGTGTACAAAATTGTGGTTTTAGCCACAGTACGTGAGATAAACTCTCCTATTTTCAAAGGGAAGGCTCCCCCTTCGCTTTCTATTTTATCAATTCAGAAATTAATTCTAGTTACAAATCTATTCTAAACCTGGGTGAAACTCTCGTCTTGTTCTCTTTTTTCAGAAAAGACTACTATCCTTTCTTCTTATTTCAGAAAAGGATCACAATGGAAAGCATATATGATTAATAAAGTAAAGAAAGAAGAAAAGTTTCCATGAAGGCACAAAGTCCTCCGTTGCTCCTCCGGGACGGGAAAACCAATCGAAAGCTCAAAGTCTTTGACAACTTACTCTCCTATCAACCTTTTTAAGATGGTTTTCTGGTAACCAAGTACAATATGTAGCAGCTCAAAGTCTAATTCCATGATGCACTTTACATGCACAAACATAGAAAATAAAAGCAACACAAAGTCTGCAAGTTACGCCCTTTGCTTGAGCGTTCTACAATAGCTTCAAATGCGACAAACAACTCAAAGTTTGCTGTATCAAATCTGAAAACCAATCTAAAACTCCAAACGCATAAGCAGCTCAAAGTCTGCAAAGTTAAGCTTGAATTCCTCTTGTATAACACCACAAAACTCACAATCAATATGTAGAAAATGTCGTCACATAACACCTTGAATCAACACAAAGTTTGAAAGCAATTTGCCTCTTTTATTGATTGCAATCTGATTTACATCTAAGCTCAAAGTCTTAGAGTGCACATACAAACTGGCAGAGTTTTGTTGCATTGCCAAAAGATAAAAATTACAAAGGACCTCCTCAAGTATTTATAGGAGAGAAGCCTTGAGAAAAAGGTGGGAGGATCCCAACAAACTTGAGAAAATCTCTCAACCGCTAACTAACTGCAATTGACTTATTTAACATTACAATCCAAATTGTGATTTGTCTTGTAAGAATTTACATGTAATTACATTTTACAACTTTGCAAGTGATATGATTACTTGCAATTACAATTTTCCATTTTACATGTAATTTGTCAAAACTAAAATACAAATACATAATTGAAACTATTCTAAGTGTCCGAAGGCACGACTTGAACTACATCATCCTTGATTGGGTCTTCATGCTGCTGTTTGGAAAACATGTTTCCATCTCCGTTTTGAAAACATTCCATGCTCAATCAT
This sequence comes from Sequoiadendron giganteum, assembly GCA_007115665.2. NCBI lineage: Eukaryota > Viridiplantae > Streptophyta > Pinopsida > Cupressales > Cupressaceae > Sequoiadendron > Sequoiadendron giganteum. The sequence continues at coordinate 114,467,457 of CM021109.1, forward strand.
ATCACTTATTCAACTCTTTGATATTACTTCGTCATGTTGTTGTTCTTTCTTTGTATCATTCTCCAACCTAGGAATTTGCTTGAAAAATAAAGCCCATGCCTTATATTATTGATTTGGTAGGTCATGTGTGCAAACAGGAGTAACGAGAATGAGACAAAGGGGCTGCAAAAGTGAGGCCAAAGCTCAATTTCGGATTTTGGAAGGCTGACTGCAATTTTCTTTTAAGTGCAGTCGGGATTTTTTGAACACTTAGCAATTTTTATTTTTTGCAACTTTTACAATTGCAATTCTCATGACAAACCCCGACTTGCTATTTGATAACAAAAACATGATTGCCAAGAACCACGATTTGGCTGAAAGGAAAAAACGTTTTTCTATAAAGACTAATCTTTACAACTCCTTTCAGATCACAAGGGAAAGAGGGTTTCATGATAATGAATAAGATTTATACAGCTGCGAAAAATGTTTCAAGCAAGAACGTGTTTTCAAAAGTAAGATACAAATGATGCTTTCATGAAATCGGGTTTTTGAGCAATGACAAAGTCACAAAAAAAACGCGAATATAAAAGGAAGGAGACACACCATTAAAAAGACATCAAAAAACTCTTTGAAAAAGACCATACCAAAAGAAAAACGTCTGCAGCAAAGAAAGACGTGATTGAACAAAGAAATAAAAAAGAAAACATAACAAGAAAGAAAAGAAAAGCAACGCACCTTGGAGAAGAGAAGCTGAAAGCAAAAATGAAGATGAAACCCTAGATGACTTGGGCAAGCTCAATAAATAAAAATGACTTGATTTATTGCAGCTGAAAGTCTGATTTCTTTGCTAGAAATTAATGAAAACACCATGAAAGAAAGGAGACAATCAAAACCAAACTCAAACTGCCCTCTTCAAGCATGGCGTCGGGTTTTTCAAGCTCAACAACAAAAGAAAATAGCACAAAAAAGACCAAAATCGGGTTTTTGAAAGCTTTCAACAACTTTTCTTTTGACAATTTGGAACAAATAGGAACTTTTGGCTCATTTAGCAATTTCGGGTTTTTTCATGACTTTAGCAATTTTGCTTTTAGCAAAATAGGAACTTTTTGGTCACTTAAGCAATTTCGGGTTTTTTCATGACTTTAGCAATTTTGCTTTTAGCAAAATAGGAACTTTTTGGTCACTTAAGCAATTTCGGGTTTTTCATGACTTTAGCAATTTTGCTTTTAG
>CM021109.1:114468765-114613499 GCA_007115665.2 Sequoiadendron giganteum
GTGGGACATAATGGATTTAAAATAAATAAAATAAGAGTTAAAATCCCAAGGTGGGCATGGGGATAGAGGAGGCATTAAAAGTGCCTTTTGGAATTCATTATGGCATTCGTGCTTGGAAATTTATGAAGAGATACAGCAGGTTGAACAACGTTCTTCCATAGCTTTGTCAGGACGAAAACCCTTACGAAGAACATCCATTTTGAAAGTGCAAGATCTTTCCTAGTGGATATACAGGTGGTTTCACTCATAAATCATATAGGTGCTTATTGTTTTCAGATTTTGGTAAATTTTCTTGGGATCTCATGACAGATTTTGAAAGGCAAACTTAAGGGGTTTGGAGCAACAGATTTGAAGACTTAAAGTAACATATTAAACTGCCTTGTTTCTGGCTGCACCATTCCCAAGGCAAGTTGTACCATTGCTTGAGGGGCATGGGAGTTTGTGGCCCAAACGCCTAGGTTTTAGGCAGCTTTGGGGTATGGTTTGAGGTGCCTGGGACTGGAAAACACTTAGCAACCAGATTTGTGGTGGATCAGCAGGGTTTTGGAGGAGATTGCAAGCTTTATCAAGTTCCAGGTTGCTGGTCATAGTCCAGTTTTAGACCATTTCCAGACAGCAATTAATGGGTATGTCTAAAATGCAATTGTAAGAGTGTTGTAGTCATTTGGATGATGTTAAAACCCTTATTTGATGATTGTATTACTTCTGTAATAATTATGAAATATATTTCAGTTTGTGGGTGCTTTAAATAGTTTGAGTTTCCAGCACATTGCATTGCAATTATTTGTGTTGTTATTGTCATTATTTCTCTATATTGCAAATCTCAAACTATAAACACATCAAAAACAAAAACAAAAAAGGTAGGGTGCATATTAAATGAACATGCCTTTTGCATGGATCTCTACCTCCTATGAATCTTGTACCTATAGTATGGCACATCTCTTTGATGCCAACTATGTTGCCCACTTTGCAAGGAGTTGGCTACTTGCAACACTTGTCATCCCAAATGATCATTGGAAGATAATCAAACACACTTTCCCCTATCAATCAAGAGATGAGAGGTGCATGCAACACAACACCACCAGATAATTGATCCACTCCACAACAATGAAACAAAACCAAAATTCAAATATCAATAGAAAAATGACAAAAAAGTACCATCTCTAATGAAAAAATGCCACTAAAGCAGTAACCCAATCTTAGAGCTAGAAGCGAACCCAGGATGGGTGGGTGCTCCAACTTGCTCTAACAATTAGATCTTGATGAACTTATGGACTATAGAATGCTATGAATATATCTCTGACAAAATTAGTAGCTTTGGATTGTGGATGATTCACAAGCATTGTATTAACAACTATGTTGAATTGTGATCATGCAAACCATAGATTACATACTTTGAGATTAATCGCCAAGTGGCCGAGCACTCTCCCATTTTTTGCTTCAGTGAGTACTTCTTGCTTTTACTCATGGCTCAAGATGCAAAAAAGATCGTTGTTTTTTTTTTAACTCGAGGAAAACCCTCAAAGTACTCGCAGACAACCTTGGAACAAATAAAATGCACTTTTAATGAACCTATATTCGCACAATTTTGATGCATTTTGGATGCATGTATGATGCTATTTGGTGCTTATAAAACCCTTGTTTATTGGGCCTTACAGACATTGCATCCTTTGATGCAATTTGGACTAGTTTTTTGGCACGATTTGGATTGGTTTTACTATTTACACTGCATAGTTACTAGTTACACATTATCAATATACACAAACCTGTTGACTGATATTACACATTATCATACACAGTCGACAAGTTTGTGTATATTGATAATGTGTAAATTTTTAAACATTAAATAGTTTAATGAACATTATCATAATGAATAGTTTAAGTTTGTATATAGTTATATACAGATTTTAATGGTATTATCGTATTACTGATATGCCTACTTAATAGTTAAACAATTAAACTTATAAATACTGATATGCATACATGATTGATGATAATATGATATCATGATACATTGATAAGTGAAACAAGAAACTATGTGATTGTGTGTGTATATACTACTATAGATATGTCTGTGTGTACATGCATGCAAACTTGGCATCCTGTGTATGTGTATATATATGTATGTGTGCACAATGTAGTGTGTGTATAGGTATGTTGTAATTGAATTTTGCAAGAAAAAAGTGGTGCTTTTATAAGAAATTTTACTACTTTTAAGTTGTCGATTATTTGTCGAGTATTTGCTGAGTCAAAATTTTTGGGCTTGTCAAGTACTCTTTGAGTTTGAGTATGTAAACTATGATGCAAACTACATATTTTCATTACAAAACAAGAAAAATTTGACTAAGGTGCCAAATACCACTGAACATGCACCTTTACAATAACACAAAAGAACACCTTTTTCCTCACAAAGACTTTTTTCTCACAAAAAGGTTTACAAATAATTTTACATACCTTTGTTCCTCCAAAATTAGACTTTGAAAAATAAAAATAACACCTTGTCATCTCCTTGAGCACTCTTACATCCTAATGATGGATCACAAAGTGTGATCCAAAATGTTGATGCTAAAAACATCACACAATTGAATCCAGAAACAATAACGACAGTAACACTTTTTCTCTTAAAATGTGAAACATGAAACTCCAAAATGGAAAAATAATACCATCAATGGATTTGGAATGTCCCCTATGTTGATGTTATAGCAGCTTAGGGCTGTACTTCCATTGCACACACTTCAAGAAGGAAGCATAAATTAAATGGTAGCCTTTCGGCTATTCAATTTATGTTAATAACATTTGGAAATCATAAAGGGCCGACTTTATTATGGTTTGCATGAATTGTCTATTGCTTGGGCTGACCTACCTTGTATTTATCATGTTTATTCTAAGAGGGTAGACCTAAGTGAAGAGGTGCCTCATCTTGTATATATACAAGGTCATCCTTGCACATTAAAACATCAAGTTGATCAATCATCTCCCACAACAGTTCGCACTTAAGCAGCAGAGCATCATCTTGTAGCAGCAGTCCGATTTCAAGGAAGAACATAATCTAGGAGAGGTGCGACTGTTATTGTATTATATTCGGCCATTGCTGGGCCTGTATTGTAAAGCAGATTTCTGCTATTGTTCCTACAATATATAAGAGAACTATTTGCTGGGTTTTTCTCCCTCAGGAGGAGGGTTTTCCCGGGGTATCTGATTGTGTTCTTTGTCTCATGTGTTGCATTTTTTGATTGCTTTCATTTCTGTATATCTGTTCATTAAACAACAACATGGTATCAAAGCGGGTTCGTAAAAGTTCTGATCAGATATGTCAAGAAACAAGGCAAGTTAAGTATCAGGAGGAATTGTGATTACTAAGGAATCATTTTTTTTCAAATGTGTGAGATAAGGCAGTGTGTAGAAGGTAATCGCTCCTTCACACATTCGTATACGCTGGGCAGAGTATAGGATTAGAAGGTGCTGGAAAGACTTCTCTGTTCCATGCGTTATTAGGTCGGATTCGAGAAATGACAAATTTTAAATGTAAGGGTATCCGTCCAGAATCTTATCATCAAGATGTTGCTGGAGGAATCAGCCTCATTGATTCTGCAAGAGTGAACCTTCAGGACGAATTTCTACAAGTCAACACGAGGGCACTCTGCTGAAGAGCGATTAGTAGCGATTGACATGGCCGAGCTTCTTCTTTGGCCTCAACCTCCCTTAACACTCAGCGCAATCTCAAAGTGTCTGATCTTAAGCAGCGCTAGTATGTTCACCTGGAGCGACTCACTCAGAATAATTTATATTTAGTCCACCCCATCGGAGCAATTCTGGAGGTCGATAGTAATTAAGAAAAGTTTTTTTGTTGAAGCTGATAGTTGAGTGAGTAGTCGGGAACAACAAGCAGCCACGATGAAGACAGGGAGCATCGCATGAGGCAATAAGACCAAGAAGTGATCTTTATTCAAGGGATCTAGCTATCACTGGCAGGAGGTATCGATATTAGTCCAGGTCGAGCATCGGGAGTATTGAGGAAGCAAATGGATTCATTTCCAGGCTAGCTCAAAGCACCGAAGATATCAGTGGTGCCCAGATTTCCAACCAAGCCTTGACTCAGCACGAGTTGGCTGCGCAATCCCGACTTACACATTGGCAGATTGTGGAAGGCGCATTGCATCGAAGAAAATTATAAGTCGCGATCTGAAGTTCTGACGGACATTTTTCGATATTGGCATCTCTCCCACTTGCGACATCGCACATTCTGCTATAAACTTCACTTTGGATCGGGTCTAGCATTACAAGCCGGAGCCATTGATTTTAGCAATCCCTGGTTTCGCTATGATTTGAATTACTTGTATGAGTCGAACATATTAAGGTTAATGGTGATATATTCAGGAAAAGGAGATCGAATAATCTTCACAGAACAACACCAGGAAAGATTTACTCACAGATAAGAGAAGGGACGCGAAAATCCATCGAAGGTTTGTTGATATGGGTAGTTTATTATGTGCATGAGATTCTATTATTTTAAGAAATGGCCGTCAAAAGCAGAAGCTTTGTACAAAATTTAGCACCGGCAGGGCAGACATATGTAGCTAGCACCAAGTTGAGTGCCAATGGAGTTTCACTCATGTCTACTGGATTTGCAGACCTCGATAAGGTGATAGGAGGTGGGATACCGATTGGAGGAATTATTATGATCATGGAGGACATTGAGGCTCCTCACCATCTTTTATTGCTACGTTACTTTATGGCTCAAGGATTAGTCCATAAGCATCCACTTCTTTATGCTAGTCCTCTTGCATCACCTCAAGCATTTTTTAGGTACCTTGCCGAATGTTGCTCAAATAAAGGACAGCAAACCCGAGTCAGAAAGATCTCCAAAACATACAGAGGAGAAAACTTGAGGATTGCATGGTAGTATCGGAAATACTTCAATGAAAATCAGTCAGTTGAGAGTCACAGATTTCAACAGCCTGAATTGACTTCATTTTCTAGGATTGCTAAATCTAATCCACTCTCAGCAGGTACCAAGAAAATTAGGATCTGTCAGGTGCATGGGAAGTAACTGGACAAGTAGTCCTTTGAGAGAAAGACCCCTCATTGAACAAACATCTGATGAAGATTATACTCAGAGAACAAGGCTGGAAGAAAGTGCTGGCACGCCTGCTGCAACACTCAAGCTAGAAGAATCAACATCATCATCAATCACCATGAGAGGGCCAATGTAATATATGATAATGTCTGTAGGGGAATGCCCAAAATGAAGATTGCCATGCTAGATGATTGTCGCTTGTCGCAATGTGTGTTTCTGCACATAGATGAATTACAGTGAATGTAATACAGATGATTTTTGTAGCAATTTTGACTTGCGAAAACCTATGGAAAGGTCTTTGGTGAATGCGTCAAAAGTGGAATGTGTTAGTCTTCAAGCTATTTCAGACCTAACAGTAATGAAGAAAAAATGCTCCTCATTTCTTTCCAAGTTTCCAAGGTCGTCATTTGTGTTCAAACTGTGAAGGGTACGGATTGATCTGAGCTCAAGTATAACGCATCTCACTATGTCCAGCATTTGGACCTATCAGAATAGTTAAAAAGATAAGTATTCATTGGTTGTAGAGTTATATCATTTATTTATTCTTTGGATCTTGTAATTAAGAGAGATAGTAGATTCTCTTGAATGGTGATTGTGTTCACTAGCATAAGATCTTTAGAAAAATCTCATTCATGATATAACTTGTTCGATTATAATCTTGATATTTCCTTGGATAATTATGGACTGTTAGTAATCTCTATCTAAAATGCTTCCTGGACAAGTTTAGGGGGAAGAAGATGATAAGAGATTACTTAGTGATGAAAAGCTCGAAGCATCTTGTGAAGAAGTCATGTCAACCAAAGAAATGATCAAGAGGGAGTAAACACTAGAGAGACTGAGTTGATGGCTAGAGGGAGTACATCTCCAGAAGTCTTCTTTGCAATCTCTGAAGCCAGGATCGAGAGGGAGTCTCAGTATCAGTGTTCCTTTGTTTAATGAGTTCTTCTTTGAGAGAAGTTCGAGGTGAAATCCCTTGATAATGCAATTATCTGTTGAGAGAGAGTTGAGGTGCAAGCCCTTGATAATGCAATTCTCTGTTGAGAGAGAGTTGAGGTGCAAGCCCTTGATAATGCAATTCTCTATTGAGAGAGAGTTGAGGTGAAAGCCCTTGTTTCCACCCTCTGGGAGAGCTATGGTGGATGTCATGTGTGTGACTCCATGACTGCATCAGGTGAGGGAATCCGTGATGATTTTATTTGTGCTTATGTATCACTCTCTGGGAGAGTCATGGTAAAAGTCACGTTGAGGTGACAACATGGTTAATATCACATTGAGGTGATATTCTATTTTGTTTTCATGAGGTGATATTCTATTTTGTTTTCATTCTAATATGATGTGTCTTGTGCAGGTGGAAGTATCATTCCTAGCTGAGAGAGAGTGTTGATGTTATAGCAGCTTAGGGCTGTACTTCCATTGCACACGCTTCAAGAAGGAAGCATAAATTAAATGGTAGCCTTTCGGCTATTCAATTTATGTTAATAACATTTGGAAATCATAAAGGGCCGACTTTATTATGGTTTGCATGAATTGTCTATTGCTTGGGCCGACCTACCTTGTATTTATCATGTTTATTCTAAGAGGGCTGACCTAAGTGAGGAGGTGCCTCATCTTGTATATATACAAGGTCATCCTTGCACATTAAAACATCAAGTTGATCAATCATCTCCCACAGCAGTTCACACTTAAGCAGCAGAGCATCATCTTGTAGCAGCAGTCCGATTTCAAGGAAGAACATAATCTAGGAGAGGTGCGACTGTTATTGTATTATATTCGGCCATTGCTGGGCCTGTATTGTAAAGCAGATTTCTGCTATTGTTCCTACAATATATAAGAGAACTATTTGCTGGGTTTTTCTCCCTCAGGAGGAGGGTTTTCCCAGGGTATCTGATTGTGTTCTTTGTCTCATGTGTTGCATTTTTTGATTGCTTTCATTTCTATATATCTGTTCATTAAACAACAACACCCTAAACCCCTAAATTGATTGGTTGGAAGCCTATGTAGAGTTGTAAATGGAAAGAAGCTGATTTTTCAAGGTAAACACATGTAAAATTGTGATTGTTAAAAAAAAGCACATTATGAGTTTTGAACTCTTGACATTTTAGAACCTACTTGAATGTATAAGAAAAAAATTTAGTTAGAAGCTCATTAATGCATTGTTCTTAATACTATGGGACAACATTTATTTTAAAGGGTCTTTTTGAAAAGAGAGAATACAAAATAAAATCAAGCCCCTTGGGATGTGGTCTCATGGAAGGGGTTATGGAGATGCAGGTCCCATGAAATTAGGAAAAAAATGCTATGAGATTAATTGAAATCTAATCCTGAAAAATAGGCGCCCCTACTTTTTTGCACTCAAACTTTGAGTGGTTGTCTGTGGGATGGAGATGAAAACTCACCTAATCAGTTAGGGTTTTTTGTATCCACATGGGCTCATTGCAAGGCATCTGAATTGTTTGGATTCCCACCAGTGGATTTTAAGGTGATATTTGGAGGGAAATTTATCCATTTCACTTCATCTTCCCTTTGTAACTCACTTGGAGATTTGCAGACTAGAGGAGAACCCTGGAAAACAACTAGCAAGTGAATTTATTTTCTTAATATCACAATATTTTCATATTTTGAACTGATGGTTAATTTCTTTGTGTATGCAAGCAGCTAATCTGTATATCAGATATCTTTTTATTTTGGTCATCTAGGTCATGTATATTCCTTCCCAATGATTTCTATCACATGGTTTTCTATTTTTCTTAACTGTTAATTGCATAGCACTTTATAATTGTAAAATATTTTGACAGCTTTTGCCATTTGTGCCAGTTGGATCTCTAATTTTTGACATTTTGATGTCCATAGCTAGGTTCCACTTGAACAATATGTGTATTTACTATTGGCTTCAATCAATGGATTTATCTTTTTCCTCATACAATGCAATGAAAAAAAAACATAATTATATACTGAAATTTCTTCAATCTATTATCTTGAGATCCTACACAATTTTCAGCCGGGCCTTACTTCAAAAAAACCAAAACTGGGTTTAAAATGACAAAATTGAACAAAAATTTCATTCACTATGAATTTCTCTTCATAATTGCTGCTCCAAAAGTTTCTACAATTTCTTAATAGTACCCTATTGAGAGAAGTTAGAAGTTCCCTTTCCATGGAATAGTTACCTTATTGTTACTAATTGTTGATGAATGGTAGCTTCGGTCAGTTAAGATCTAGGCTATTCTTCAGAATAATCAAATTAGGAAAATAAGTGAAATCGAATTTATAAGCATTGATAAAATTCGATATATTAAATGATGTCGAAATTCTGTATTTGAATAAAATCGGGATTCTATACATATCCGCCACCTTGGTTTTTGTGTGTTAAGACACTAACTATTTGTCATTGAGAGTGAAGGGACCCGCGTGCTCAAAGAGACACGTCTCTTGAGCAGATGGGTCTCCACTTGTGGAGACACGTCCTCTCTTGAGACGTGCCTCTTAGAGGCGGGTCTCCATCATACTTATGGTGGCTCCCCATTGATATGTAGACATAGAAATCAATTAATGTTCTGCAATCAGTACATTCGCATTTAGAGAAGAAATCTGGAAATCGCATTTTGACTTAGAATTTTCTTACACAGAATTTCAGACCTTAGTTTATTCTTAGGTTTTCAGATCATATTTGTGAAAGATTTGATTACATTTACATGGTATCAGAGCCACGTTGTGTGAATCCAAATCAAATCTAAAATCAGATTGCTCAGAAATTCGTATTTTCTAAAAATCAAATTCACATCACATTCTTCATAATGTCAACTGTGATTAGATTTGAAGATCGTCTTGCAGGAGCAGATAACTTTACATCATGGAAATTTAGAATCATGATGATCCTAAAAGAGAATAAACTAGACTCACTTGTGAGAGAAAATAAAAAGGAACCTGAGGCTAAACCTGAGAAAAATCAATGGATTGAAAACAATGAAAGAGCCATGAAAATCCTAGTAGATGCAGTTAGGGATCATATAGTACCTATCTTAGCAAAACATGAAACTGCATATCATATGTTCAAATCCCTTGAGAGTACCTACGAGATCAACAACACCAGTAGGACTCTTGCATTAAAGAGGCAAATCAACAATGCTCAAATAAACAAAGGAGAGTCAATCAACGCATACTTCATGAGGATCATTGAACTAAGGGATCAATTATCCACAATTGGATATCAGATTGATAGCAAAGAGTTAACTCTAATTGCACTAGGAGGCCTTCCAAACTCATGGGAGTCATTTGTTCAAGGAATAAGTGCAAGATCCAAACTCCCTAAGTTTGATAGGCTAAGAACTGACTGCCTTCAAGAAGAAACAAGACTCTCCACAAAAGAAAATAAAAAAAATAACTTAGATGAAGACATTCATGTACTCAACACATCGTCTAATAAAAGGAATAAGAAAAACTCCTACCAGAGAGGATCTTTTAAAAGAAAGAGAAATTCCAATGGAAAGGAATTTTTTAAAAAGAAGGACATCTCTCAAGTGCAATGCTTTAGATGTGATCAATATGGTCACTATGCAATGAAGTGCCCTGACAGATCTAAACAACAAGCATCTTTTGCCAAAGTAGGAAAGACAAATTCAGATCATGAATCTGAGAACTTTGTGTTCTAGGAAAGACAAATGGATCTAGAGTTACCCTTATGGATGGGAAAATTCTAGCATGGCCTAAAAACTCAACTATTAAAGCTCAAACTATTGGTGTAAGACAAGGGTACCTTTACAAACTATGCACCGAAGTCTAAAACCATCCCATGAAGGAACTTGTAAAGGTTGTACCTTAGGAAAGAAAATAAAACCTTAAAAATGGATAGTAGGAAAGAATACACCTCTAAAATTTTAAGGAATTCTGCATGAGTGCTGGAGTTAAGAGGGAGTTCACAAGTTGCTTGACCTAAACATTGAAACCATTCAAGAGGGCAAGAAGTTCTAGTGAGATAGAAACCTACTCCCCCTAGAGTACCTAAAGAGGAACCTGCTCCCGAGATTCAGAGGGAGCATCCTGAGGAAATGCCACATGAACTACCTTCTAATTCAGATGAGAATACAAATGACAACAGCAGAAAGAGACCACTTTGGGCCTGGAAGATAATCAAAGAAGCCGAGGATCATACAGCACCCAAAGGAACATTCAGGGAGAGTAAAAGACCCAAGCGGTTCTCTAGCTATGTTGCTTTAATGAAAAAAATCATAAACTCCGAACTTGCCAATGTTACAGAAGCCTTCAGACATCAAGCTTGGAAGGATGCAATGACAGAGGAATATCAATCCATCCTAAAGAATGATGTATGGGATATAGTGCCTAGACCAAAAGAGAAATCTGTTGTCTCTTCTAAATGGCTCTTCAAAATCAAGCATGCTGCTGATGGCAGTATAGAAAACATAAAGCCCGTTACACATCAGTGAGAGCAGTATTGGCCATTGCAGCAGCTAAAGGCTGGAAGATCCATCAAATGGATGTGAAAACTACCTTCCTGAATGGAACCATTGAAGAGGAAGTCTATCTGGAACAGCCTGAAGGTTTTTTGTGATACATAATTCCAACTCACATGTGTGCAGGCTGAAGAAAGCTCTCTATGGACTTAAACAGGCTCCAGGGTCTAGTATGAAAGAATTGACAGCTATCTCTTGGGATTAGGATTTTCCAAGAATGATGCTGACTCCAATCTCTACTTCAAGGTAATCAAAGGTAATATGCTATTAATTATTTTATATGTTGATGACCTGTTGATAACAGGAAAAGATCACCTCATTGCTCAAGGGAAGCAGGATCTAATTTCTGAATTTGACATGAAAGACTTGGGAGTTCTACACTACTTCCTAGGTTTAGAAGTATGGCAGAAATCAGAGGGCATTATACTAAACCACGGGATATATACAATTGATATTCTGAAGAGATTTGGAATGTTGGATTGTAGACTGATGTCTACACCTATGGACTTCCTCTCTCCCATTCCCTTGATTCCTAGTATTCCTTGGCATCCTAGTACATGATTTCCTGAATTCTCATCCCCTAGGCCTTCCAAACATTTTTACTGTTTTGGTATTGCTTTTCAGCAAAACCTCGCCATTTAATCAAGGAATGCCACCTACTCCCTGACACACCATTAATGCTTGAAGATGATAGTGATGAACATATATAGCTACCTATTGCTGCCTAAATTCCATTTGAATCAATAAAGGCGCAGATCCAAATGTAAATCCATGTGTAGAGAACAAATATGGATATGGGCAACTCGAATGCCTCAAATGCAAACCTTATTGTCACAACTCTACAAACAAGTCTTAGGCTACATTTTGAATGTGGAAAGGAAATTTTGGCTGCCCTAGGTCATTTGACACCGAATCTAAGGAAATTTTCATAAAGATGGGTGTGCTAATTAAAAGTTATAAATATAAGAATGCAAGATATAAAAAAAGGTTGATCATTCCAACATCTTGACCAGTAGAATCCTACAACCCTCGATGGGTTACCAAAATGCATGTAATTGAAAAGTTATAAATAAAGGGATGCAAGATGTAAAAAAAGTTGATCATTTTTCATTGCTTTCAAGGGTTGCAAGTGTCAATGAGTTGTCAAGGGTTTCAATTTTGACAAGTCCAATTTGTTAGTTGGATAACACATTTTTTGTGAATTCGCAAAAAAGGGTTTTCAAATGGTTATTGTGTTTATAGAGGAATGTTTCCATGGAAATATCTTGAAAGGAATCTTCAAACCTGTTGGTTGAAAATTTTGTATACTTGGGAAAGTGTACAAAATTGTGGTTTTAGCCACAGTACGTGAGATAAACTCTCCTATTTTCAAAGGGAAGGCTCCCCCTTCGCTTTCTATTTTATCAATTCAGAAATTAATTCTAGTTACAAATCTATTCTAAACCTGGGTGAAACTCTCGTCTTGTTCTCTTTTTTCAGAAAAGACTACTATCCTTTCTTCTTATTTCAGAAAAGGATCACAATGGAAAGCATATATGATTAATAAAGTAAAGAAAGAAGAAAAGTTTCCATGAAGGCACAAAGTCCTCCGTTGCTCCTCCGGGACGGGAAAACCAATCGAAAGCTCAAAGTCTTTGACAACTTACTCTCCTATCAACCTTTTTAAGATGGTTTTCTGGTAACCAAGTACAATATGTAGCAGCTCAAAGTCTAATTCCATGATGCACTTTACATGCACAAACATAGAAAATAAAAGCAACACAAAGTCTGCAAGTTACGCCCTTTGCTTGAGCGTTCTACAATAGCTTCAAATGCGACAAACAACTCAAAGTTTGCTGTATCAAATCTGAAAACCAATCTAAAACTCCAAACGCATAAGCAGCTCAAAGTCTGCAAAGTTAAGCTTGAATTCCTCTTGTATAACACCACAAAACTCACAATCAATATGTAGAAAATGTCGTCACATAACACCTTGAATCAACACAAAGTTTGAAAGCAATTTGCCTCTTTTATTGATTGCAATCTGATTTACATCTAAGCTCAAAGTCTTAGAGTGCACATACAAACTGGCAGAGTTTTGTTGCATTGCCAAAAGATAAAAATTACAAAGGACCTCCTCAAGTATTTATAGGAGAGAAGCCTTGAGAAAAAGGTGGGAGGATCCCAACAAACTTGAGAAAATCTCTCAACCGCTAACTAACTGCAATTGACTTATTTAACATTACAATCCAAATTGTGATTTGTCTTGTAAGAATTTACATGTAATTACATTTTACAACTTTGCAAGTGATATGATTACTTGCAATTACAATTTTCCATTTTACATGTAATTTGTCAAAACTAAAATACAAATACATAATTGAAACTATTCTAAGTGTCCGAAGGCACGACTTGAACTACATCATCCTTGATTGGGTCTTCATGCTGCTGTTTGGAAAACATGTTTCCATCTCCGTTTTGAAAACATTCCATGCTCAATCATATCACTTATTCAACTCTTTGATATTACTTCGTCATGTTGTTGTTCTTTCTTTGTATCATTCTCCAACCTAGGAATTTGCTTGAAAAATAAAGCCCATGCCTTATATTATTGATTTGGTAGGTCATGTGTGCAAACAGGAGTAACGAGAATGAGACAAAGGGGCTGCAAAAGTGAGGCCAAAGCTCAATTTCGGATTTTGGAAGGCTGACTGCAATTTTCTTTTAAGTGCAGTCGGGATTTTTTGAACACTTAGCAATTTTTATTTTTTGCAACTTTTACAATTGCAATTCTCATGACAAACCCCGACTTGCTATTTGATAACAAAAACATGATTGCCAAGAACCACGATTTGGCTGAAAGGAAAAAACGTTTTTCTATAAAGACTAATCTTTACAACTCCTTTCAGATCACAAGGGAAAGAGGGTTTCATGATAATGAATAAGATTTATACAGCTGCGAAAAATGTTTCAAGCAAGAACGTGTTTTCAAAAGTAAGATACAAATGATGCTTTCATGAAATCGGGTTTTTGAGCAATGACAAAGTCACAAAAAAAACGCGAATATAAAAGGAAGGAGACACACCATTAAAAAGACATCAAAAAACTCTTTGAAAAAGACCATACCAAAAGAAAAACGTCTGCAGCAAAGAAAGACGTGATTGAACAAAGAAATAAAAAAGAAAACATAACAAGAAAGAAAAGAAAAGCAACGCACCTTGGAGAAGAGAAGCTGAAAGCAAAAATGAAGATGAAACCCTAGATGACTTGGGCAAGCTCAATAAATAAAAATGACTTGATTTATTGCAGCTGAAAGTCTGATTTCTTTGCTAGAAATTAATGAAAACACCATGAAAGAAAGGAGACAATCAAAACCAAACTCAAACTGCCCTCTTCAAGCATGGCGTCGGGTTTTTCAAGCTCAACAACAAAAGAAAATAGCACAAAAAAGACCAAAATCGGGTTTTTGAAAGCTTTCAACAACTTTTCTTTTGACAATTTGGAACAAATAGGAACTTTTGGCTCATTTAGCAATTTCGGGTTTTTTCATGACTTTAGCAATTTTGCTTTTAGCAAAATAGGAACTTTTTGGTCACTTAAGCAATTTCGGGTTTTTTCATGACTTTAGCAATTTTGCTTTTAGCAAAATAGGAACTTTTTGGTCACTTAAGCAATTTCGGGTTTTTTCATGACTTTAGCAATTTTGCTTTTAGCAAAATAGGAACTTTTTGGTCACTTAAGCAATTTCGGGTTTTTCATGACTTTAGCAATTTTGCTTTTAGACTTAAAATTCCCTATTCTGCTGAGTTGCTTTAAAAACCCGAATTTGACCAAAAAGACAAGAAAAATGACTCAGAATTGACAAAAACGGAAAGAGGAGCTGATGAAAGGATGCCCAAGGGAAGCATCAACTAAAATATAAAGTTTTACAACCTCAACACCTCGTAAAACGTGCCTTAACACACAAAGATCCCTACTTGCAATGGTGATCAAAAATCCCGAAATTGGACAAAACAAGGGGAAAAACATGTCAAAATGTTCCCAAATTTCACACAAGGCAAAAATGAAGAAATTTTAGGAAAAATTTCATATGGGTTGTCCAATTTTGAGAATTCAAAATTGAGGACAACAAAACCTAGTTTCGGGTTTCCTCTTGCCACATTTGTTGGCATGAAAGTAATAGGGTTTTGATGAATGTGAACATTTTAAGTCATTGTAAGGATTTTTTGGTGGTCATTCCTTTGTTTGGTGTGGATTTTTGCAGCATCGATATGGGTTATTAAGCATGCTTAGTTGTATGACATATTATCTCTGATTTATGTGTGTACACAAATCTAGTTTTCAATTGTGATTTGCAAGTGTTGTCTTCTTCCTTGCAATTTGGAACTTTGTTACCCATTGGATAGGCACTAGTCTTGGAAGTGAATGATCAATCATGTTCCTAAAATGAAAGTCTACCCTTGTCAGTAGTTTAGAGGTAGGTTAGAGTTTTGCATGCTTTCATGATTTAGTGGTATAACCTAGGGAATGTTTTAAGTGAACTATAACAATCATTATTTTTCGAGAATCTTGTTATGTATGCACTCATCTTGCACATGTGCAATGATGCTATTAGCTTAAGAATAGGTTTTACTCACAAATAGTTAGTCTTTGGCCTAGTGACAAGTCTTGGGGTCAAGCATGCATTAGGCATCATTGTAGATGGTTTGGTCTTGCTTATCATACTCAATTAGAAGTCTTGTTGAGGATACCTCTAGGAACACCCTCCTAATTTCACCTAAGCCCAAAATGAAGGAAAGAATACCCCCTATCAAAAATTGGACTTTAATCATCTACACTTTGTTGATGAGTCCTTGCTCTATTTTCATGAATTCAAATTCCTTCCTTTGAAGATAGATTAATACTCTAGGATTGTATAAGTGGGTTTTTGGCACCATTGCCAAAGAACTATTGAAGATTTGAAAGGTTTATCTTTCTTTCTTACTAATTGTATCAATATTAAGTTAAATCTATTGGTCATTGTAAGGAACATTTTCTCTTTATGAGTGAAGAGTAGTGAATATGTTTTAGTCAAACCCAAAAAAAGATCATACTTGAAAGTTTGAAGATGGAAAGAAGACAATTCAGAGGTCCACGATGACAAGAAGATATATCAGCCCATGCAAGGAAACGACAAGCTAATTGGAAATCTAAAAGTACTAGTAAGTCAACTAGACTATCCTCATGATCAAGAATGGGTACATTTGGTATTAATAATGCATTTGTTGTTTGAAGAAATCGATACTAGAAGACATTTGAGGATTTAGTTGATAACATAATAAAAAATGATAGGAGAATTATAAGCATGACTATAATGTGCAAAGCAATCACATGCTTATTGGTAGAAAGAACAAGGATAGGCCTCATAATGCACATGAGAAAAATCTTGGTATGCAAGATCATAGTATGGAAATCCAACATGTTGGTTCACACCTTATATCCCCTACCCTTTCACATAGACATGAACTTAAACATGATACTACATTCCATAATGTTGATGAGCCTACAATATTGATCATAAAGAAAGGGATAATGATCAAGAGTTAGACTTACTTGACCATCCTAGATAGAGGCAACAAGAACTTCAAGTGTAGATAGAATGAAAACAAGCCCAACTTACTCAACATGCTCAATTATAGGCTCAAGCAACCCATCGACAAAAACAAAATTATGGCCATAATGTCCCAAATCAGCCATTACCACATCAAGAACATAATCAACAATTTGTCAACATATCTAATGCAATCCTATATTGTGAAGGCACGCTTATAGGTTCCCACCTTTAATGTAGCCTTTGGGAATGGAAAGGTACAAACAATTGGATTTCTTTGGGAACCTAGATTGCTTTAATGCAATCCTTAATGAGATAAAGAAAATATGTTGAGCTTTCAGGGTAATAATGCAATCATTGGAGAGGAATATCTAAGGAACTTTATCAATGTCTACAATGAATAGGAGATTGATCACCAGGATGTAATGATAAAGTTGTTCGTGCATTCTTTGGAGGAGAGTACAAGAGAATGGTATAAGAGCCTTCCAAATAATAGTGTTGGTTCTTGGGAGGAGTTCATCGGAGTATTCAAATGGCAGTATGGGGATAGGATAGACCCCAAATTTTCTATACATGAATTTCCAACTATCAAGAAAGAAAGAAATAAAACAATGGTGGACTTCAATAGTAGGTTCATCATGACCATGAGGAAGGTACTTCAAATATGAGACCTAATGAATCGAAGTGTTTGGTTATTTATTGTGGTGCTTTTGATGTCAAGATAGGGTATTGTCTCCAGGACAAGAATCCACAAATTTTGAGAAAATCTTGTTAAGTCTCAAAATCGTTACACTCCTAGAGGAATCAATCTGCTTCAAGACTAGGGAAGCATCATCCCGAAGGGAGATTGATTAGCTTATCAATAGGGTGTGAATAATTTAAGACCAATTGCTAAGTGAATTTTCTATCCTTCACTTCAAGCTCAACTAGACCTAGGAGGGTGTTCCTAGAGGTATCCTTAATAGGAATAATCACAACTGAAGATAAACAAGCTAAAAATGTTGTACCGGTATCCAATGTACACTTGGCCCCAAAATTTGTCACTAGACCAAAGACTAACCTACTAAACATAAAAATTCTTTTAAGCTAATAAAGACATCATTGCACAAAAGCAAGATAAAAGTATGCAAAACATGATTCCTTAGGATAAGAACCCTTATGGCTCAATATAGATGCTTCCCTAGATAAATCACTAAATCATGAGGTGCATACAACTACTAACCCACTCCTAAGCTATTTCTTAAAGATGTTTATCATTTTGAGAGTATGGTCGATCATGAACTTTTAGGACCGATGCCTAATCTAGTGGATTATAGAGTCATAGTTTACCAAGAGAAACAACAAATTGAAATTACAATAGAATGTTCTATGCATATGCATATACATACACCAAATATATGATATCAAACAACCGAAAATACTTAATAATCTATCTCTCGACCATAGAAATCCACACGAAATAAAGAAGAGACCATTACAAAGATTGCAATGACTTAAAATGCTACAAAATTTATCAAACCCTTACTACAACCATACCAACAAATCAAGAGAAAACCCTAAGCTAGAATGGTGTCACAATTCACCATATAGAAGTTCCCCTAAAGATATACAAATGGCCATAGACACATTCAATTACAAATTTACAACTTCCTTGTGATTTACAAAATGGGTTGCTCTATAGGTGACTAGACTTGCGGGAGTTGAAACCTTAGACAATTGTTGGCATTTGTAATCGCATGAAAAGAAAAAATGAACAACATTTTGGATGAAAAGAAAATTGGTATTTATAGCATTTTTCTTGGTTTCCTAGTTGCTTGGGGAATTCATCTAAGAAAAGGAAGTTATAAATGTGGCATGCAAGACAAGTAAAATCACATGGAATCAGTGGAATGGATGATTTGGAGCTTATGTGAAGATCATTGGTAACTAGAACTAAACCATCATAATCATGGAAAATTGGACTTCTTCATCATCCACCAATGAAATTGCATGTAGATCCGTGCCCTTAGGATCTACAATGGTTTTTAGGTGAGAAAGACCTTTTGGAGTAGTTGCAACAGTCAAATCTAGTCATTAATGTGGTAATCTATTTTCGTGTCCACCACAGTAATCTTCACCTGGTTATCATTTTCGAGGTATGTTCTTCGCGTTTTGCTTTCCTTTCTTTTTATCAGTATTCTTTCTTTGAATTTGTCGAATGCTTTCCATTTCTCATTTGTTTTAGGCGTTATTCTTTCACCTTTCTTTCGATTAATCTATTCCTTTCTCTTTGCTTCTACCCTCGCGTCGGTTTGTTTCTCCATAGCTAACCTTGTCGTTTTTGTTCTTTCCAATCCTGGCAATGTCATGGCAAAGAATTTCTTTGCCCTCACACACGTCGCCAATTTTGTTTAAACCCTTGGTGTTCGGGCGAGGATTTTCGCCGCCGTCGCACGAAATGCTAAGTCATGTCTGGTGTCTTGGCGGTGATTTTCACCGACATGACACCCACTCCCAAAATACCCAAGTGTTTGGGCGGTGAAATTCACCGCCATGACACTCAACAACTTTCGGCATATCGATGCTCGAGCGGTGATTTTCACCGCCCGAACACCAAAATCTGCATTTTTTTTCTAACACTCTGAAACATGTCTTTTCTTCATCTTCGCTTCCACTGCACATTTTCACACCTCGTTTTCCGCACCATACAGCCAAATCACAATGACTCCATATTGCCTGCTCATTTCATGTTTCCCCATATGGCATGTATTTCCTGACAACATTGAATCCACCATTCTTGCAGTTAATTTCCAAAGTTTCATCAAGAGGTCCTCGGAGATAAGAAATACATCAGTCTTGGCTCCCTTAAATGTCAGCTGAAACGCCACCAGCATCTCCTAAAGCAAAGGGTAAGATGAAGTATAAGTACCAAGGCGTTTTCCCTCTGACCATGGTGTTGTCCAAAGTAGATGAGATCAAGGATACCAAGATCGGTCATCAAGATCTGGTAGATTTTGTAAAGAGGATCCAACAAAGGCCATGGGATGAAAATCTAAAGGCCATTCTACATAGCAATCTTCATATGGTATCCACTTTCCCAACTTCAGCTCATCACACAGAGTTCGTGCTTCAAGTTGTTGCTCACTATATCCAAGAAGACAGCACTGTGAGAGATTCTACAGGTCAGGTTGTAATGAGGCTTGACGGTGAATTTTTTGATATAGTCTTCAAAGTTCCACAAATGGAACAGTACACTCCCATCACGATCCAGAAGGCTCAAGAGATATTTGACAATGATTCAGTCAAGGCCAAGACATTGATTAACTCACAATGGTTGAAGACTCCCTGACATGCTATATCTAGGTGGCCTAAGGGACTTCCCAAGACTGACTTCAAAGAGGATGTGAGAGACATGATTACCTTGTTAAGCAGAGTTAAGGGCTTGCCTGAATCCTCTCATTTTCAAGATTGGATGTATGAATACATCCGGATCATCAGAAGGAGGAAAGTACATATTGATTGGGGAGCACAGATCAATGACGAAATCCACGAGCAGCTCATTAAGGTACCCACCACCTTAAAATTCTACATGACTTCTTTCTTGGTGTACGCAGCAGCAGTAATGAGGCAGTTTCCAGGTTTATCTACCAAAGGTAATAGACATTCTACCCCTATATATGATTACTATTACCAATTAAACCTGAGGGAAAGCTTCCACCACTTTAGGAGAGTCAAAGATGCTTTCTTTGCTCCTTTGTTGTTCACTTTTGACCCGACTCTGGAGAAGAAGAGAATATTAGATGAAGCCTACAAGGCGGTCAGCAAGGTTGGATGTGTTTTTCTACAATTCCCAACCTTTACTTATATAAGGGTAGGTTGTTTCACGGGATGTCCTTACATGCTTCCCAGGTACCCCTCAGACAAATGGATCCTTATGGAGTTGTGCAGGCAATTGATTTCAGTGCACAAAGAACGACAAAGGAATCACAAGCCAGGTTTTAAATTCCCATTAACCATTGGCAGGTACACAATCAAAAGTGTACAAAAGGCTAAAAATGTTTCAGCAGAGATGCACATAATGACTATAAGGACCTACAGGTACAGGCGTGACTTTGATTTTAGAGATTTAAAGAAGAAACTCAAGAAAGGTCACAGCCACGTTTATCATTTTGAAGACATATGGGTAGAATGTAGAGATGAGGAGGATGTCCGTAAAATGGATTTCTGCAGGTTAACAGTTGAACAAATCGGGGCTCTCAATATAGCTGATTTGCCTAAAGATTTCACAAATCCAGGAGACATTCTCAATTCTGCCTATGATGAGGATAATGTCGTCGGGAAGCCTTTACCTCCAATGCAATGGTCCAAGAAAGAATGTACTTACATGAGGGAAAGGCTAGCCCCTATTCTACACAACACAGCAGAATGGCTTCACAAGCATGGTCATCAGATGAAAGCCTTCAAAATAGATTCTGAAGGTGAGCCTCCCAAAGAAAAACCCAATCCACGGCCAGAATCCCGTGCCAAAGATAAACAGACCGCGATTCCCTCTTCATCCCGAAAAGGGCCAAGGATCAAGTTCACTGTGGGGAAGAATACTCCACAAACCACTGAAATACAAGAAACAAGGGCTATCACATCACGTGCGGAAGCGAAGGAGCTTGTTTCCGAGGAATTATCCTCAGATGAGGAAGGAGGAGATACAAAGTTTGAACCTGAAGAATCAGAAGATGAAGACTCTGGAGAAACAGAATCAAACGAAGAAGAAGGACAATCTCATGAAGAGGTTGAGAAATATCAAGAGGATGAGCAGATTTTGTCCCCTCTTTAGAATGAAACTGAAGAAATCCAAGTATCTTCACCAGACCCTGTTTGCCTTCCTCACACTCTTTCAATTCCTAAATCTCCTATTCCTTCCATTCCTTCTTCTCCTCTTCCTACCATAGTTACAGGATTAGAAGATGTTTCTTCCCCACTAGTAGTATCAACTATGTCGGTTTCTTCTATAGTTGTCCGAACACAAAATATCAATGATCTATCTAGTTCGCTAGTTTCTATCCCCAGTTTGTCATCTCCATCTTTTGACATTTCTTCGGAGGCTGAATTTAGCAGATTCATGAATGAATCTTTGCAGAGTCAACTTGGCGTGCAAACAACTAGGCCCATAATGACTACCACAACGCCCATAGTTACTATCTCAACTATTTCTCAAGGAGCCCCTGCAGCTTAGGAATTAGCAGTAACAGGAGATATATATACTTCTTCCCTCCCTCCTTGGTTGGTGTCACAGATTCCTAAGCGCAAGAAGCAAATGATCTCCCCTGATGAGCTAGACCTGGAAGAAATACCTCCCCCCAAAATCAAGGAAAAGAAAAAGGCTAAGGTGCTATCAAGACTCCGTGTTGATAGAGCTGGCCAAAAGTTCGTTGAAGTAGGTTTTCCTTCACAACCAGAGGTCGATGTGAGTATGGAAGATTATACTGTGCAAAGGATACAACTTGGGAAGGTAACCAATGAAAGTGCTAAAGCAGACGCCCAAGTAGTGCTAGATGCCCTTGCAGGGAGGCTTGACAAGATGGAGTAGGCTAAAAACCTATATAAGGAGAAAGCTGAACGCTATGCCAACATTTTGAGAAACATAGCGGGATCTTCAATTGGTGATACCCAATCTATGACCTTGGTGAATGTTGAAGAACCAGCTGTACAAAAGGCAGAGAAGCTTGCAGCCAAGAGTAAAGTGTTGAATGAGTTTATTGATGAAATCATGGATCACGGGTCACAGGTCATCACCACCGCAAGTGAGAAGAAAGTACAAATAGCCCAGATTCAAACTGAGCTTAATAAAGAGGAAGAATCACTTGTAAAGGAGCTACATGAAATGGAAAGGGCCTTATCATCATGGCTGAAAATGAAAGAATCCAAGATCAGCAAATTGGTGAAGAATGGAGTTATACCTAACAAGGATAAATATGTGGAGGTGAAAGAATCATTCAAACATAAAATCTAGGTATTAAAGTTTTTGGCTGATGACATTCACCAGGTACAGGTGGATGTAGAAGGTTACCGGGTTCTTTTGGTAAATGGAATGGAAGAGTTACCGGGTGATCTCCTTGATGATGACCACACCTTTCTTCCTCTCAGTGAGATAATTCAAGTGTTCAAAGAGGCCTCCATGAAGCTGGTGGATGATAAAGGTTTTTCCAAGAACACCATGCACATTGTATGTGATCTATGGCTTTCACTTGATTGTTTCAAAGCTCATCTACAAAGGTGTAAAAAGGTTTCCTCATCTGCTAAGAAGATGGTTACCAAAATACACACTCTGGTGGATTATACGGTTGGGCCAGATGAAACTTTCCTACAAGAGACTGCAAAGAAATATGAAGACTTTCGCGCCCAGTGCAAAGAACAATAGTCTTCTTTTTGTCTCCAGTGTTCATCAATTTTGGTGTTCCCTACTTTGCATATTGTAAATTGTTTTTGACATCATGAGGTGTAATTACATGGAAATAAATTACACTTAGTTAGATTAGGGTTTCCTATTTTTACTCAACTGATTTCCTAATTTTGCTCTTCCCTCTTTTCTATAAATAAGAGGGATTTCTATTGTAATGTTTACCTTTTGATATTTTCCAACGAAGTGCTGCTCCTTTGAAACAAGCATTGAAACTTTGTGTTCAATATTGCGAATCTAGATCTAATCAATAAAGAAGAGGATTGCATACCAAACTTTGTGTTGGAATCAATTGTCTTATGTTTTGATTATATCGGTGGTGACTAGTGTATGAGATCTAAAGGGCTTCAAGTGGTTTATGTAAACTTTGTGTTACATTTATTATTTGGATTTGTTTATGTGTGAACATTTTGGTTGAAGGATCTACAAGACTTTGTGCTTGTAATCATTCATGCAGTTCGAGGAATTGTTGTATCTAAGAAGACTTTGTGCTTCTAATACAACAAACAATATTTCCACAGAATTCAACATTGAAGAAGCTACAGAACGACTTTGTGCCTTCGTGAGCTTTCCCTTTTCCTTTTTCTTTTTGTTATTATAAATCATACCTGGTATTTCTACGCTGTGCTTTGACAAGATAGAAATATTGGCATTATTGTTGTTGTTAAGTTTAAGTTATCAAATCTAGAGCTTTCCATCGTGAAGCATTGTAAACATCTTCTCTGAAAAAAGAGAGAAGTATGAATGTGACACCCCCCCCCATTTCATGAGTATAGTGTACATTTTGTAAGTATTTCTTTAAGTTTACTATAGCTTCTATTAGCAATAAGAAGGGTGCCTCCCCTTTCTGAGAGGAGATATTATATCTCGCATAGCTGTGGCTGAAGTCTAGATGGCGTAATTTGTTGAAAATTTGATTACACTATTTTCACCCAACAAATTGGAAGTCGGCAGGTCTAAAGGTGGAGGGGAAATGAAAGACATCCATTAGAAACCTGCAAATTTGCAAAATGCTGAAATGGATGGAAAATGGCTAGAGGTTGGG
Organism: Sequoiadendron giganteum; assembly: GCA_007115665.2. Classification (NCBI taxonomy): domain Eukaryota; kingdom Viridiplantae; phylum Streptophyta; class Pinopsida; order Cupressales; family Cupressaceae; genus Sequoiadendron; species Sequoiadendron giganteum. The sequence goes on from CM021109.1 coordinate 114,492,358, forward strand.
ATGCTTGGAGTTGTAAATGGATGAAGGAAGATGTTTGTTGGAACTTTGCAAGTTTGTAAAGCACATGAAACTTGACTGAAAGTTAGGAATAGAAGACTACGGGAATGCAAAAGAGGGTGGCAGGTTGGGTCATGGAAAGAAAAAAGAAGAAGTCTAGATGAACTCTGCAACTCTTCAAAAGGGAAAAGGGTTAAGAAACAAGAGAATGAGAGAATGTGGGGATGCATAAAAAGATAGGAGTTCAAGAAGTGAGGACAAAGAAGTACGAACATCCATTGAAAACCAATAGACCAAGAAACAAAGGAAAATGAAGGGAAGAATAGAATTAGAAGAAATTCTATGTGGAACTGGCAACTAGGATAGGACGTTGGACAATCGAAAGAAGTTTGGAAGTCCAATAAAGCTTTGTGATTCTGAACAAACTAAGGAAAATGACTAAAACCTTCACAAGCTTGGAACTTTTTTGGATTTTTGCAATTAGGAAAATTTGACCAAGGGAAATCCATTTAAATATTTCTCAAATTGGTTATAGATGATGGGAAAAAATGAGGCATAATGCACAAGGGGGCTAGGACTTAAAACAATTTTTTCATTTTAGATTGAGTGCCAAAATCGGCTCTAGTTGGGAAGGTGTGTCTCTTGTAGGCACATCAAGAATTTAGATCTCTAGGAGTAGAACAAAAAAAGGGGCAAAAAGGAGGGACTAGGACAATTACACTTCATCATGACCAACAAGAGTCATAGTTGCACAAGGACAAAACACACACACAACACAATATGTACACGGCATAACTCATTACTTACAAGAAGTAATGCTTAATCCATAGTATCATGAACCAACAACTCCATGAAATTTAAGGTTAAACTCTTGAGGTCGCGTGCACTATGACTATACTCTTCAGCAATTTAAATGACCATGCTACAAGCCATACTTTCTCCTGTTTGAGCATTCAGATGCAGCCCATGACGATCTTTCCACATTGAATCTTGAGTTGCTCAACTTTTCCAACTTTATATGGCCCAAGACACAAGGGATCAAACTTCCCATATTTTCCTTTATGCTTTGATATGGAATTCCATATGAGGACCATATCACCAACTTGAAAGTTACTTTGAAGTACATTCTTGTGAAATAGATGCTTCATTGTTCTCTTATGTGAAAATATTTTACTAGGTGCATCATTTCTATCCCCATCCACTTCTGCCAGTTCAAGTATTGCCAAAGGGATAGCACCATTCCTTTCTTCTCTAACATCATGCATCAGCATATGCACTAGTGGCTCCAAGTTGATTGGTATTTTAGCTTTTAATCCATAGACTAACTCAAATGGGCTGTTACCAACAACCTCTTTGGATGTTACCTTGTTAGTCCATATCTGAAACCCCTTCAAAATCAGTAAATATAACCCTTTCATACTCTAGGGCCATTGTAGCGACATTCTAGTGGCACTATAGCAACATTGTAGTGTCATTATAACAACTGAAGGTGACTTTAAATCCTCAATCAATGTTCAATAAATTAGCACAATTGTAATCCTTGGATGGAATCATTTCTAATAAATAAGAGGATTTTCATCCTCAAATCCAATTATAGAAATCAAGTGGGTTTTTGTCCTCTCGATCTTCCACACGAATGGTGTTCATTCTTGAATTCTTCAAACTCCAAATTCGAGAAAATAGTAAATGACAAAATATAGATGATTTGCTTTGAGCAATGCCTTTCTTTTATAGTTGCCTTTAGGGCCATCTATTTTAATTTACTTTCCCTCCAAATATTTAAAAATGCTTTTAAAATTACATCAAGTGTTTAAAAACATTTTTTGAACATTACATAGGCCCTATAATAATATCTAAGTTTCCCTTTTAAAAATAAAGTGATTGGACCCACTTAAAATATTATGATTATTTTCCTTATTTTATCCCTTACCCTACAAAAAATAAAAATAAGCTATGAGTCTTCAAATAATTCTTTTAGTTCTAAAAAGGGGACATGACAAACTAACCAACTGTAGTAGCATTCTTGCTACTAGTTTCATACTAATTGTGACAACCAAAATCTCTATTGGATTCTCCAAAAATTGTAAAAGTTGCATAGCTTCGATATCGTCCAATATCCTCCAAAAATTGTAAAAGTTGCATACCTTCCATATTGTCCAATATCCTTTATACTTTCTGCAATTTTGTGATATGTGCTTGTAATAATAAAAATTAGTTTGATTTATTGCAAGAATGTCAATTGTGAATTGACATGAGAAATAGTACCTTTCATCAAACCTTTTCTAGCATACGTCTAGATCTACATATTTGGTCTTCTTTCAAGTATGTGCAAGGTTACTATGAATTATCTCTAATTTCTTTGCAACCAAAGAAATAATGAAATTCTCATCAAAATAACTGTCAACTCCTGCAAATTCTCCTTTATGCATCTTGAATGACAGCAGTGAGTGGCTTTGGCAGGTTGGGAACTTGATTCCCACTTCATGATGTGTAGATTCCCTCTTTCTGGTGGTAGTTTGGGAGGCAAACCATTGAAAACCATACTATATATATTCTTGATATTTTGAACATGATAAGTGTACCCATGGATATCAATGGATACTTGGCTACTCATGCATCTTGTTCTTTATGGATGGTGTAGACACCCAAAATTCACCTTTACTAAACACCTAAAGTTCACCTTTACATGTTAATTAATTTCAATCCCTCCAACTCTAATTAATTAAATGAACTATCTCAAATCTATTAATTAGATTTGAGATAGTTAATTTAATTAATCAGAATACCCTAAAGTTAGTTTATTAAATAAATCATTTTATTTAATTAATGAACTATCTAAAATCTATAAATCTATGCCATCTTCAAGAATTTCCAACAAGAATTTTTTTGCAGGTATATATTCACATTGAGGAGTCCTTACAAGCAACCTAACACATCATCACTACACCAATATTCACTTTGGAGCAATCGGAAACCATGGAAGGTATAATGTTCTCTAAAGTTGCATTGTTTTATTTATCTTTCATTCATGCTCTAACCGACGTAGGAGTCACACTTTCAGTTACAATTTTTCACTCCATTTTGGCACACTTGGTCAAAAAATGCAATTTTTTTAGTAAAAAAACCTATTTTGGTTAGAATAGTTCAATTATTTATTTCAATCATTTTGTTTTAAATTTTATATAGATTGCTTTCTTAAATAAAAAAGAAAGCCAAAATAAATAGTTTTAATAGTTTAGCTAGTCTTTTTTTAATTTTCGTTCATTTAGTTTTAAAATATTAAAAACATAAAAATAAAAAATGGAGCATGAGCATCTACTATTCAAGGAACAAAAGCAAATAAGCAAAAGATGACTTTTCATAAAATGGAAGTAAATTGGACTGTTGGAGAATAGAAATTACTGACAAAAATAGTTGAAGGCATTTGAGGAAAGAAATAGAGAAAGCATGGCTGATTTTTGGCAAAGAGTGGTGGAACAATTCAGGGAAGATTCTAGAAGAAAAGATCCTAATTATAGACCTAGCAAGATTTCGGATTATCAAAAAACAGAGGATGTGTAATATCCCTGAACAATTTATATGCAATTTTTTTTCCACCTTTACCCAAATATGTAAATTGGCATTTTGTCAAACATCTAAACTGTTGATGTTCTGAGTGAATTTCCAGTATGTTTTCATAGTAGAGGTAAATGCTTGTGCATAGAGTACAAAATATGCATTCCACAATATATAATTTTCATAGAAATGACACCTTATTAAATGACTCACCATATTTCATTCAAATCTCATGCTTTGGAATACATTTGGCAAGTGTCTTATAGATAAGAGCAAGAAAGAGCATGATTAATAAATACCTCACTACCAATACCAGGGATTTAGCAAGCCAGATGTAGCTTGTCACAAATCTTATTTGCTTCCAGATAATCAAACTACATTGGAATCCAATGCTGGAGTCACCTCTCAGCTATAGCCAAACATGGAGTACATTCCTAACACTCCAGCTCAAGGTAGAAACACAGGGTATTGTTATTTTAGGACTGTAACCCTTTCAATAACTCGATTCAGGAATCTACAATGGGCAATATAAGTCTGGTTTCTAGTTGAACTCGCTACTATGAACTGATAGGGAAGGATCTGAGTGGTAATATGTCTAATTTTTAACTGTTACTGGCATGAACAGCAAGGGATCCTTTGTTTGCACTCTTCAACTTCTTCAATGATTACCTGCAACTGATTAAACTTCAATGTAATCACTTCCAGCAATGCACAGACCCCTTCAAATGGAAGATTAAAGATAAAACACAGGTCTGAAAGTCTTATCAGCCACTTCCAAATTATGGCACTTGGCAGGGAGCATTCCCAACACTGCCACAAGGACCTCCAAACACACCCAGCACTGTCACAGAGGTCTCCAAACATACCTAGGACTGTCACAAATGCCTCCAACACACCCAAAATCACCTCCAACACCTTGCTAACTTGCTGCAACGAGTATAGGTATGATTAATAAGTCTGAGCAAATAACAGGTTTGAAAGTGGACAAACGCTTTGACTTTAAAGAAGAACTACCTCAGACTTGTATGACCTGCCAGGAGGAATGATTTTCTTTAGGAAAATAAACTATCATAGTTAATTCATAAATTTCTATGCAAGAGTGGTCGACCAGTGCTGGAAAACCCTTTTAACCAATACCCATAACCAAAAACTCGTCATACAAACCAAGGCATCCATTCTAGAGGGGTATGGCCTGCTTGGTAAGGTGGTATGGCCAGATCACAGAATAACTCCAGAACTTAACCAAACAACTTCAAAAATCCTGAAATTTGTCTTCAATGAAGACTAACAAATTTTGAAATCAATCGTTGAATTGCAAATGCGAGAAACCTGAATGATTTCTCCTGCTACCAACTAGGGCAGATAGTTTCACTACCTAATTTGGTTCACTCGTAGGAATTCCCAACTAGTGTTTCAAACTCCCAAGAGCTCCTCCAAAATACCAAATAGAATAATAAGCTAGCATATGTCAAATGAGCTCTCGCATCCCATTTTATTTCCATCAGGAGATAAAACATTAAACTCCTTTTAAAATTTCCCGCCCAAAAACATTAAACTCCTTTTAATAAAGTGACTTTATAAAATACCTTTTGAATATTTCCTTAGTGTCACTTTATAACATCACTTTAATCTAATTATTTAATGTTACATTTCTAAATGTACTTTTTGCCAAGCAATATCAAATAATTAAATTCATTAAATTTTGTGGTGGTAGATCAGAAATCGAGGACATTACAGGATGGCTAAAGATCTAGAGATCAAAGGAATTATCCTCCCATTCTAATAAAAGCAAATACACAAACTCACCCAAAGTTTGTTCGAGGAGGTTTTCAAAGTCGAAGAAGATCTACTATGAGGAAGCCTTGGAATTGGAAAGACAATCATTTCAATAAAACCCTATCCATGGAGAAGAAATCAGAATGGAAAAGAAAAAAGGATTTCAATGTTAAATCCTAGACATTAATGAATTCAGAGGATCCCGCTAAACAGTTTCATGATTCTTCCCTCTTGACCTTTGTTATTGGAGCTAATAGGATTACCTTGGGGGAAAAAGGCAAAGGAAAAAAGATCCTTTGGTTGCAAGAGACAATAAATTCAAATTTTGAAAGAAAGTGCATTTTTCTTGAAATAAGCAAAATCTATGGCTTTCTTTGTGAAAAAATCTCCATATGATGTTTAGAATATTGGAGCCATGAGTAAAAATCAGAAGCATGCCCAAGGGGTTTTTTCTTATCGAATGTGAATTTGCGAACCCAAAGGAGATTATGAGTAGAGGCTCATGGATTATTGAAATGTGCTAGCCAATTTTTTCAATTTTTTTAACACATTAATTTCACCCGTTAACATTAGTGAAACCATAAACCAACTGAATGGAACCCTTTCTCTTTCTAATCAACCTAGATCCCAGTATGGGCAAGGTGAGAACATACTTGAAAGGGGATCGTTAGCATAAAATCAGAACTGTAGGAAAGTACAATGAGAGGAAATAACAATCAACTCAACCACTTATTCAGCAGGAGGACTGGAATTGAAATTACAATGCTGAAAGTAAATATGCAACTCGACCACTTATTCAGTGAGAGTGTATTGACGGCTTAGCCGATCATCAATATAAGAAATGCAGCTCAACCACTTTTCAGCGGGAATGAATTACAAAGTACTGAAAGTAAATGTTTGGGCGGCTAGCCGACCCCTTTAGCTTTTCAGCGGGCGGTACAGGAAAGTAAATAGACGGCCAGTCTCTTCCACTAAAGTGGGGATACAAAATGTAAAGTGCAGAAAGTAAAGAGTTGATCAGTACTACTGATTCAACATTACAATATGATGAACAATCTGCAAATACAATGAGATATAGATAACCAATGAACTCCAGAATGTTAGGAAATGAACTCCAAACAAGTACAAACTATCCAGCATATGAAATATAGTTAAAAGGACTCAAATATCAGGTCTGATATAAAAATTGCAGCAATCAGAAATTCATACCAGCAAACCCTAGAATCACCAAAATGCTCATAACTTCGTCAAAACACCTCCGAATGATGTCAAACCAAGTGAAAATGAAGCATAAGAGAAGGGCGACCAAGATAGAACTAAGAGATTGCAACAAACTGGAGTTATTTATTTTTCTAAAACTTTTCGGCACTTCCTAGGAAAAAGTATGACTTGGGAGAAGTCGACCAACAAGATAAAAACCAAGAGCCCACCAAGAATTCTGAAACTTTGCAAGAAGGGGCGTCCAAGGTAGACTAAAGCATAGGGTCAATACCCAGAATCAACAAAAAATTGAGTGCAGAGCAACGAGTCAAAATGTGTTTCAGCCAAGCACCAAACCAACAACTCCAAAATATGAAATATCACTCAAAAACCAACTTGAAGCTCAATCTGCAACCTCTGGATTGAAGAAGCAGTCTCAACAGCTAGGTACTATCTCTCAAGTAAGAAACTGATAAGCTGGGAGGTATGCATTCCTCGAAGCAATATGTCTGAAACCATTTCAGCAACATTTCGTTAAGATAAACAATAGATAACTGCAAATGAAGGCCAAGTCTCATATTTATAACTTCTTCCCAAATTCGAATTCCTTTTCCCTCCAATTAGGGCACCCAAGGTGAAATCCACATTTACCTTCAATAAACTGTAATTTGTATTTCATTACCTCCTTCACTTAGGCGTCCAAAAGCATATGAGGAAAATACTTTATAATTATCCAAATATCTTCTCCAAAGCGTCCCTTTTTCATGAAGGCAATATACTTTATAAAATGCAAATAAAGTATAATATTGGCGTTCCATAAGTTAAGTGAAAATAAACATTATAAATCACTTAAATAATTCCCTTTATGGAGTCGTCCATTATTGCAAAGGAATTATTTTCACTTAAAACATTATCTCCTCAAATATTTAACTTGCCAAATTAAATACCTCAAAAGTTGGAGACCAAATAGAATATACAACCCTGCCAGATATAGCCATAGTATCAAACTGTTGAACACCTGCCAAAAATAGCCTTTGCATTGAATTGGTGAACTGCTACTAAAAATAGCACTGCCAAAAATAGCACCAAGGGTGTTGGAGACCAAACTGCTCAAACCGACCTACCAAATATAGCCACAGAACTGAATTGCAGAAACCCTGCTAAAAATAGCATACTGCTAAAAATAGTAAGTTGTTCCAAACTCATTTTAACCACATTTTGAGCAGCCGTCATACTTACTAAAAATAGTAAGTCCAAAAAAGTTCTCTGATTTAGTTGCATGTCACACACTGCGTAGCTCTCTGAAAACCCAGAAGGAATCCAGAATCAGAATTGTAAAAATCCAACATGCAAACCTCCAAAACAGCCAAGGAACAGCCAAAATTGCAAGTCAACATCTCGTCATGCATGTTACCACATCTCGAAGCTCTCCAAAAACCCAGAAAGCTCCACCAAACATGCATCAGAAAATCTCACATGCAAGCCTTCAAAACCTCCTCTAAAATGGAAACCCTAATTTTGCCACTAACTAGCCTACGAGCATCTAAGAATAGGCTATCAATCACTGGAAAGTGTAGTGCTAAAAATGGGGACATTACAGTTATGAATAGTGTAGGAATATATATCAAGGATTGAGTTCCAAATTTTGATCTGCTAAATCATGAAGTTACCTTCACTCCAATGTGGGTTAAATTTATATAACCTACCTTCAAAATACTAGTCTTAGTCCACTTTGAAGGAGATTGGAAATAACTTGATCTCTTTCATGGCAATTGATGAGGACTTGGATTGAAAGAACTTTAGACTTTATGCTCAAATATGTGTTAATCTCAATCTAGCAAAAGAAATCCCTTCAAATATTGAAATCCAATCCAAAGATGGATCTTAGATCCAAAAATTTGAGGTTGAAGGTCCAATAGATCCAAATGCAACAATGGTTAGCACAAAAGATCAAGAAAATCCCATTCACCTTCCTATCTTGGAACACTCCATGACTTCTAAGGGTCCCTTCCTATGGATTAGGTTGAAGAATTTAAGCGCAAGGTTTTGAATGAAGAAAACTTTAATATGGATCTCACAAAATTGTTGACTTTTCCTCTAGACATGAATACTTTTGATGTTACCTTGGCTCTTTTTGGTGTCTCAAATGTTAATAAGGAGGTTGTAATCTTTGATTTAAGCTTGATTTATGTACAACGAGAAGCCTTGGAAAGGAAAGTAGGTGGAGAAGAAGGTTTTATCAATACCACTAATGAGTATGGGGTGTGTGACGGGGATCACTTGCTCGAAAAAGAGATAGAGGATAACTTCAACTCTTTGGAGACAAGGGGATTAGTTAGACCACTTCTATAATCAACAAATCTGATTGTGGGGAGCAAAAGAAGAAGGGAAGAAAATCCAACAAGAAATTGTTAACTCTAGAAGGAGAAGCAAAAAGTCAAATGAAAATCAATATCATGTTGAGGTCTAGGAAGGGAATTCACTTCCCAACAAGTGAAGAAGATAACCTCTTGGAATTTCAGTGACTTCAACAACCCTAACAAAAAGTGCTTAGTTAAGCGCTATATAGATATATTAGACTTGGATATATTTCTTATTCAGGAAAAATAACTTAAGAAAGACATTGAGATTATGGAGCTCAAATTGAAAAGATGGAAAGGGTTTCTTGAAAAATCCAGTGGGCCTTGTGAGGGTTTGGCTACTCTTTGGTGAGCCAATAAGGTTAATTTGGAGTTGATGGGGAATTCTCCAAACTGGTTGGTAAGAAAAGTAACTTGTTTACTAAGCATTGTCCTACTTTGAATGATGAAGATAAGAAAGGTGGGGTAGCTAAATGTTGTCAATCCTGTTGACGGGTGTTTTATGACCGCACCAACACAGAATAAAGTTTCCAACGGTCACTCTATCCTCTCTTGATCAAAGTATTCCACATGCTAAGATTGCTTGTAAGATCATACGTTCAACTCCAAGGTTCCTTATGCAAGGGATAGTCTCAGTTGGCTTGATGTGATTTTGTTGGGTATTTCAAGGGGACTTACACAATTGTTCAACTTGAAACAGTTACAAGATACGATTCGAACCAGATTCTGCTTCGCCTCCCGTCGGACAACTTCTACAAAACTGGTGCAATCTTCAGAGGATAATAAAAGATATTCAAATTGTGACCCGACATGAAAATACCATCACAACGATGCATACGGACATACAAATCACAATTGAAGTTAAGTGCAAAGATATTCCAGTTGACCACACCAGGCGAACCCACCGTCAATGAGCCCGCTAGTGCTATGGATGAATGAAACTCGCTTAGACCAAACAACGTATTCCACAACTAACAGCTACTTGCATGAAATAAAATCTACTTTAATCTAATCTACTTGAATTGGAAAGATGAAAAAGCCTTGCTAGCTGCTCATAACAAAAGAAGGAATCACCAATCAATGAAAACTCTTTATATCATGAAAGTGTTCACAACAACCTTTTACAAAACTTTCAAAGGGAAAGTTTTCTTTCCTCTTCAATCTAAGCTAACTTCTAAACTATTCACTATATGCCTTCTCTACTCTCTAGCTCAATTCTATCTCTGATCTAATGTCTAACTATGTTACAAATGAGGGGGGATGCCCCTTTTATATTCAGCTCAGTCCAGTGGACGCCTCGGATTCAAATACAATGCAAGGCTCAGATTGAGCCACATATGCCCTAATTAGGGTTTTTGCCCTAAAAACCGCCACTGAGAGGAGTGGGGCAATGATGCACAAAAGATTCTCCACTCTTCTGTAGGAACCACTACAAGCAATTAATGCGCATCATCCTCTTCCAGAAGATCATCATCCAAAAGGGTGTTTCCTTTCTCCTTTTCCCTAGCTGCAAAATCGATGAACCTAGTCAGCACAGCTTCAACCTCCTGATCAAAAATAGGCGAGATGTGATCAAGTTGAAATTCTAGCACTGTAACTGTTTGCCCATGTCAAGCACAAGATTTCTTCCAGGCAACTAGAGCATCCTGGGTATTCTGAACAATGCTAGAGAAGCTGGAGGTATTCTCAAAATCATCCTAAACAAAGGTCTTCACCTCAAAAAAGAAAGGTGCCAATCTACTCTTCAAGTCATCTGCAGTCACCTCTTCAAAAGTCAGCCTCCTGGAAAAGATAGCCTCCAACGTATTGAGGACTCCATCAAAAATATTTGTCATGGCTTTTCTAACCTTGACCGAATCCGTCAGTGCCGCATCATAGAATCCTCGGCCCATGACCAGTGAAGAGTACCAGCTGACGAAGTCATATCTATCACCTTCCTAAATCACGCCTCCCCCAACCAAAGTCTGCAAAGGCGTGTGCATCAAAGCTTCCAGGCGAAGAACAACCCTAGTCTGATAGATACGAGCCTCACCCCTGATTAACTGCCTTCATCCGTGCCATAATATCAGAGGCCTGCCGATAGGCATGAGCAAGGTTCTCCATAAACTTCTTTGTCTCAGTACGAACACTGGCAACCCACTTATCTGCCTCTTGTGCCATCCTTCTCAAATCCTCCAAATTGCTGACTGACTCTCTACGAAATTCGGCCGGGAGCTCACTTGCCGGATTTCCTTGCCCACAAGGATGGGACAAGTGTTGTACATAACCAATCAACATTTTGTGCTCCATCTTCAATCTTTTGTACTTGCCTTCAGTACAGAGCAATGTGTCCTTGAGTGCTTGATAGGAATTATCGCACTCCTTAATCACCTGTGCTCCAGTAGGGCGGCCAAGCTCCATAGTAGTGATCACATAGTTTTCCGGAACAGCTTCATCCCGATCACAAGCCACCCTAGGCATAGCCACATGAAGCGTACGAAAGCCATCCTCATCTGTTGAAATCTTAGAGAACTTTTTGGCCTTCTTCTTCGTTGGAGGTGCACTGATCCTACTCAAAAATGATTCCATCTCAACTGCTGGATCAGTCTCTTCAATAGGATCACGTCTCATCCTGCCCTTTAGCCATTCTAGCACTTCCTGCTGCAAGTCATAAATAATGAAGGGTTGTTCATTCCTGGCTTCTACTTCACGAACTTCTTCTATGCCTTCATCCTGACGAGGCCCATCAATCTCTATAGGCTCGGTATCTCCTAAGCTTTGGGCCTCCTGCACTGTAGTGGTATCATCCTCAAGAGCTGCCTCAATCTCACGTTGGATATGAGTATCAGTGGCCGTTTCTTCTTCCATCTCCTATTGATTTTCCTCTCTAGGCATATTGATGCTCTGGCCAATTGACTCCCTACGAGGTGGCTGATTTGTTTCTCGTAATTCGTGTTCTTCATTCAATTTTTCTCTTTGATCAGCAAATAGTGAAATCTCTTGCATGCTCAGAGAATGTGCCCTTGATGGCGTATGTGATGCCTCCTCAACTCTTTGAGGCTCAGGCTGGACTAGCTCTTTTCCTCGTGGCTCTGGAGCTTGAGCAGCCTGCCTCCTTTGCCTAGCAGCTGGTGATCTATGATCTCCCATTAAATTGAAAGTAAGGGGAATTGACCTGCCCTTCAGCCGGTTTACACGCCTCTCCACCCAACACCACGTGAATGTCAAGACTGGAATGCAGAGTGTATCCAAATCTATAATCTCTGGCTCCGACCAATCCAGAAGTGGGAGCGGCGTGTTCCTTACTGTCTCATAATCGGCTTGTATAACATTTATATCCTCATCCACCTGATCTGGTACCAGAGCAATCTCACATTCTCTAATCATGTCCAATGGTATCCTTGAAAACATCCTTCTCCTAACTTCAACCTCATCCACCACACTCGCCCAGAAGTCTTCAATTTGTGCCTTATGCCTGAATTCCTCAGACAGTATCCATCTAATATTTCTCTGGGGATCATAATGCTGTCTGCTGGTATGGTAGGAGAGGTGGAAGAATTGAAGCTCATTTTCTGCTTCCGTAGTTGCCTGCAGCGATGGACAAACTTCATCTGAATTCCCCATGGTGATAGGGAAGTCAAGTCCACCCTTCTTCTTTTTCTTCTGAATTTTAAAGTAGGCGATGAGTTGCCTAGATATTTCTAGCATCACAATCCTGTTTGTGGGATATCGAGGCAATCTGTATGGGTAAGATGAAAACCCCTGCAGCCTGATTTAAGTAAACTTCGGAAACTGGATAAACCAACATCCGTATTTTTCAATCAACTCTTGCGCCTCAGATATTTTGTGATGAGTTATTTGCTGCAGCGTCCTTGTTATATGCATCATGAAGGCATCATTGACCCTCTTGTAATTTGAGGTGCTTGTCAAATGCAACTGCGGACAAGCCTCATGAATCTTGAATTGCTGAGAGCCACACCCAATCGGCTCCTTGTATGATATCCCTCTGTATCTCGTCATTCGGGCCAGCATTTAGATGATATATGAGCTCGTATAAAATGTCTTCCTTCTCCTTAGACTCCTGAGTTGCTCATGCAAATTATCACTGATCATCAGTGCCCAGTCAACGTGCTCTTTGCCTTCTAGCACAAGGTTGATATAGTAAAACATCCAAGGTTCAAAGATGACCGCTTGGGGGCACCCTCCAACTCTGCTAAGCATCATGATCAAGTCACAAAACTCCTGCTTCAAGTCTTTTGAGATTATTTGCTTCGGCAGCTTTGTGTGAGTTGGCTTAGGCTTGTTCATCCACCTAGAGTTTATCATGTCAGCACATCGATCAAATGTGGAAGCATACATTTTCTCAGCCCTCTCTCTTGTTTTGTAAATCATCTTTTCGTAGGCTGGAATTCCAAATGCCTCCCCAATTGCTTTAGGCGTAAGATTGGCCAACAACTTGCCATCGGGTGAGATGATAGTTCTCTACTCTGTGTTGTAGCAATTTGCACATTCCATAATCAGCTCTGGGCACCAGACTGCTGGTGGAAAACCAACAGCTGCATAAAGTCCACTTCTGACAATATTGTGCGAAGTGACTAATGGGTGATGACCTCCAATTCCCAGCATTCATCTTCTGAAAGTCTCCAAGTTGAAGGAGCCAAGATTTGTATCACTTAATTTGCCCAACTTTGAAGAAAACTTTGACTCTGGTAGGAAAGACTTGCTCAATTTCTTTATTACAGCCTGCCTTGATGCACTTGCCTTGCTGGATTCAGCATGATTCCCCCTTCCAGCAGCTCTTCTACTTGCTTCAGCCATCCTGCAGAAATGAAAAACAGCCATTAGAAAATAAGACTTAGAAAATAATAACACATCGAGAGTGCCAACTGAGTTCCGAAAATAAAAGGCTGCAGCACTTTGAAATTTCTAACTTCAAACCTCAACGCCTTTTAGCAAGGTCTCACTTCAACACTTAGAAATTTCTACTTGCAACAACACAACCTCCAGCGCTTAGAAAAATTACTTGCAACAACTCACTTCACTAATTTTCCCTTCCCAAGTTTGCACTTCTTCACCTGCAGACTTCGAGTTTGCATTCAGCAACTAATGAAGAAGATAAAAAGAACTTGAATTCTTATAGCCAAGTCGAATTCTGGAAGAGGCTAATCTTAGCAACCATTTGAATTTCCGTTTTCCCTCCTTTGCCAATCGCAACATGTGTCACTTGAAGCATCGGAATATTTGACTTCTAGAACTTTGAAAATTTCATCACTCCTGCACAGGCGTGCTTCATCATGTTTGTATTTTGAGATATAAAATTTTAAATCAAGTATTCCTCACAGAAAATTATCTCAACTGGCTAAGGCATTTGATTTCATGTTTGCTCTCGCAAAATTATTCCAGACATCCGGCTTCAATTCACAAGCTAAGGCATTTTTTTGTAAAAACATTTCTCTTATTTGCCTTAGAAAATTTTAATTTTGTCTAGGAAATTTCATCAAACAAGTGCCTGGCTAAAATCTCCGTCGAAAAATCTCGAGTAAGGTGTGGAAAATTTTAAAATTCATTCTTAGTGGGGAAATATCCAAGACCCAAAAAAAATTCCCCTCAGAAATCATATTTTTCACGTGTATCCAGATGAAGGGATAAGTTTAATTTTTATTATTTTTGAAAATAATAAAATTGCTAAGGTTTATTCCATTTTAATTCTGGACGTACTCCACACCTGTAGCCTTCATTTTTCAAACCTTGGCGTTTTCCTTGATTTCCTGAAGAAATTCCCTTCATGCTCATGGGTGCATTTCACCTTGCACTTGGAAAATTTTAATATTATCATCTTCCTTAGGCATATTTCCCACCTTCACCTTGCAATGCCTTAGAAACTTTTAAATTTAATTAAATTACCCTTGTAGCCCTAGGCGCATATCACATGTGGTGGAGGAATTTGTTCAAGCTTGGGCACATTTCACTAGGCTTCTTGCCTTGGGCGCATATGAGGGTATGAGGAGGAAATCTCCCATACTTAGAAACTTTTTGCCATGTCCTCATGTCTTGGCGCATTTTACCCTATGAGGAGGAACTTGTTTAGGCCTTGGGCGCATTTCACCCATGCTACTTCCATTTCAACCCTTAGGCATTTCCCACACCCTAGCAACCTTTACCTTACACTAAGCAATTTTTATGCTAACATCCTCCACTCTTTGCTTTGAGGGCGCATTTCACCCTATGAGGAGGAACTTTCAACACGCCTTGAAACTTTTTCATGCTAGCCTCATCTTCTTTGGGCGCATTTAGGGGGGTGTGTAGGAACTTTCTTGTGCCTTGGGCACATTTGAGGTGGGGTGAAGGATTTCCACACCTTAGATTTTTTTTATGCCATGTCTTGAGTGCATTTTACCCTTAGCTCTTCAAGATGAGGGTGCATTTGAGGTAGGGTGGAGGAATTCACCATGCCTTAGATTTTTTTTATCATCACGTTTCCTCCATTGACTTGTAAACTAGGTGCATTTGGAGGTATGTGGGGGAATGTTTAAACACTTAGAATTTTTAGAACCTCCTCCATGCCAAGGGCGCATTTCACCTCTTCTCTTGCCAGTTTTCAACTTGGAAATTTTCAAGCCTCAGCTACCTCTTGCCACTCTATTTTTAGTAGATTTCGGAGATGTATGACTTTCCATGGCTTTTATTTGTTCTGAATCTGGAGTTGGCGTAATATGCTTCTTGTGGCCTTGCCACCTTGTTTATACCTGTTGCCCAAGCTCATCTGCTATATTTAGCCTTCCTGCTATTTTTAGCAAACCCTAAAATTGCTCGATTTCTGCAGCTTTGTTTGCCTTGAAATTTGCTTCACATGATCTTGATGATTTAAGTGTCCTGTTCACACCTGCCTCCGGCCTCCGGCACAGACCTGCTAATTTTAGCCAAGGAATGACTTACTAAAATAGTAAGTACTCCGATTTCGTTCAAATTTTGCCAGTAGGTTGCCCGAAAGATGTTGATCCTGATGGGGTACTTCACTTTGACAGTTTCTCAAATTTCACCCCCTATTTTTGGGTATAAAAGTGGAAACCCTAATTTTGACTTGCATGTGCCCTGAACGATCTTCGTTTGACTGGATTCCCGCTGCATGTTGTTCTGCTTGTGAAACTGGAGCGCTGGGGAGCTGCTGCAGTGAACCTGCTAAAAATAGTAAGTTTCTGAAAAGTGACCAATCCACTTCCGGATGAGTTTGCATGTTATAGTGCCCGAGGGATCTCAAAAAACCCAGGAAAACCCAGAAAACTAGTCCACATGCGGGCACCAGCTAAAAATAGTAAGTCCCTGAAAAATGATCAATTTTGTTTGCATGTCAATTCGTTGCGAAGTTCTCTAAAACCCATGAGGAATATCCTAACATGCATTGGAGAAGCCTGCATGCAAACCCTAAAAATAGCCTTTGAAGCCTAAACTGCTGATAGTTACCATCCTGGCTTGCATGTTATATCACCGCGAAGGTCTTGAAAAACCCAGGAAGATTCTCCAGACATGCACCGAGAGAGCCCACATGCAAACCCTAAAATTGGCTCCTGAAGCCTGAATTGCTAAAAATAGCAAGTTGTCCAAATATGCTCAAATTTTATGTGGAAGCACCTTGAAGTTACCTGAATGCGTTGAATCAGTCAAACTTCCAGATTTTTGAGGAAAAGACCCCAGATTGAACACTTACTAAAAATAGTAAGTCGTCAGAACCTAAGTTACCGGTTCGGGTTCGGGGACGGGTTCGGGTACGAGAACCCGGTACGTGGGTACGTGAAAATTTTTTTTAGGGGTTTGGGTACGTATGGGTACGTGTATATATATATATACAAAAAAAAAGAGAAATATACAGAATTGTAAAACTAAATCATTTCATAGTATGATACTTGATCATTGATCAATGCCAAATGCCAAAGATAAATATTAAATGTCAATTCATAGTTGTATTTGACTGATTTGAAAGCAAATTGGGTACAAAATGGCATCCTCATGTGGAATGCGTTGATGTTGATATTCTTAAACAAAATGAAAATAGAAAATTGTTTTTGTAAAACTGAAAGTAAATACTATATTAATATATTTTACAAATTTACATCTTCCTCTTTCCCATAAAAATGAGGTGCGACATGGAGTTTTGTATGGTCTCAAAAGCCTTAAATGCGATATTATAGATGAAGACTTGTAGGAAAACTATGGAAACTTGGACTTGGAGAGTACCAATTAAATTCAATGGGAGTTTGAGGGCAATGTCTCCAATGGGGTCGAGCCCCGGGTGGGGCAACGCCCCTGGGGGCGCCCTAGGCGGCAACGCCCGGGGGGGGCAGGGCCCCCGCTAGCACCAATTTAAGGCTTTTGAAACCATACAAAACTCCATGGTGCACCTCATATTGGGATGGATTAGGGTTAGGAGACAAAATAATAATAAAAAAAATGTTTTTTATAAGTTTTGGGCCGTGGGTTCTTCGAGGTACGACCGGGTACGTGCCTGGTACCTTCGGGTCCACGCACCAATTGACTGGGTGCGTCCTGGGTACGCACAAGGTGCGCGACTAGGCCTGTGGGTTGCGCGCACCCGGGAGAACCCACAGGCCTGGTCGCGCACCCTGTGCGTACCCAAGACGCACCCGCAGGCGAACCCGTATCGGGTTCGAGGCCTCCGGGTGCGAATCCGGTAACTTAGGTCAGAACATGATGAAAATTTAGTGGGATCCTGCCATGAGCTTTCTAATCGCAATGCCGAGCTCAGATTTCAATTCAATAATTCAATTTGACCTTAAACAAGCCTGAAGAATAAAAACCCTAATTTCACAAACTTAGCCAAAATTTCCAACTTAGGTCAAATACGAAGACACCCCCAGAAGGACAGAAGACTAGAGAGAGAGAGAGAGAGAGAGAGAGAGAGAACCAAAGCCAAAAGACCAGAATGGAGCAAAAATTAGGGGGTACCCATTTTGAATGGGGTGATGTGTGAAAAGGTCACAACAAATCCAAATCAAATTTCATAGATTTCCTTGTCAAAGCTGATTTGCAAGATATTATTCCTAGAAATGGAATTTTCTCTTGGACCAATCATACACAAGGTTTCAACAACATTGATGAAAGGCTAGACATATTTCTATGTAGTGGGGCTTGTTCTTTTTCAAGACTTTGTGAATGTCAAATCCTACCTATCTCATACCTTGAGCATTATTCGATTCAACTTCATTTAAAGGAAGAACAAAAACTGGAGAGATGTGTAAGCCGACGTACGGTCTTAGCGTAGTCGGTCTTAACGTAGTCGTCCTTAGTGTAGTCGGCCGATTGCTTTGATAATAAAACATTAGTCATAGCAGGAATAAGTAAGTATGGTTAATGGAATGTATCTAAGTCCTGAGTAGTTATGGTTATGAAGCGACACGATGGTTGGTTACTCAACCACCGCCGAACGCTATATGTACTGAGATCATGTAGTCGGATGGGAGTGATGGGTGGAATTAATGATACTATGACAGTCAGATTGTACATGTTGATATTTGCAAGGGATGAATAGAAGTGTTTCATGATTCAATCTTATTATGTTATTCTATCTATGTGTTGCATATAGTTCAGTTTACTTCCTGTGTACGTAGTACGTTGATATAAACACTCTGCGAGGTAAACAAGATGCCCTTTCATGTTTGAAAATATGTGGATGAGAAATCAAATTTCCTTGCCAATATTGAGAATTGGTGGTCTAAAGACCTCCAAAAAGGTACAAAAATGTTCACTATCTTTGTGCAACTTAGATTCATGAAGGACCAACTGAAAATTCTGGAATAAATCATTTCAAAGATATCTTTGTTGAAAAGGAGCAGCTAGAGGATAAGTTGGAAAAGCTCAATAATGATGTTCTTTACAATAGTATGGATCATGATAGTTATAAGGAAGAAAATTCACTGTTAGGTGAATATTTTGAGCTCTTGTGAAGGGAAGAAATTTTTTGGAGGAAAAAGTCTAGAGACACTTGGTTACAAGCTGGGGATAGGAATACCAAATTCTTTCACAATTCAACAAAATTCAAAAGGTTTCAAAAACATGTGAATAGAATTGAAATGGATGCAAGAGAGCTTGTTGAAGTTGATAAAATAATTAAAGAGGAAGTTCTTTATTTTCAAAAGTTATTGAAAAGTTGGGAGGCTTCAAATTTGGGAAATCAAAAACAAAATTTGAGAAGTATATCAAAGCTTGTAAAGGAGGATCAAAATAATCTTTTCTTCAGCCCTTTCTTAAAAGAAGAGCTTAAAGTGACAATCATGCAGCTTTATCCTAACAAGGCCCTTGGCCTTGATATTTTCCTAGCCAAATTTTTTCATAAATGTTGGCATATTGTTGGTAAAGATGTTTGGGCAGCAATAGAAGAATCAAGGAAGAAAGGGATGATGCTGAAAGGTCTCAACAATACGTTTATTTCTCTCATTCCAAAAAAAAAAGTTGTCAACTCTTTTGAAGAATTTAGGCATATTTCTCTTTGGAATACTATTTACAAGATCATTTCCAAAGCAATAGCTAATAGACTAAAACTCCTCTTACTAGACACTATATTAAAAGAAAAAAATGGTTTTGTCATTGGGACATCTATTCTAGGTGATGTAGTTGTTGCTCAGGAAGCCATTCACTCAATTCAAACCATAAGAAAGAGTAGTATGATGTTGAAACTTGATATTAAGAAGGCTTATGATAGGGTGGATTGGAGATTTCTTTTAAAAGTTAGGAAAGCTTTTGGATTTTGTAAACAATGGTTGAATTGGATTTTTAGTCTCATAGCTAGCCCCAAATATTTAGTAATTGTGAATGGACCCCCTCAAGGTTTCTTTAAAGTATCTAGAGGTCTTCTCAAGGGGATCCCCTTTCCCCATTTTTGTTTGTAATAATGGCTAATGCGTTGGGTCACTCCATTCAAGAGACATCCAATTTTGGCGAATGGGAAGGGTCTCTGTCACAAAGAATGTTTTGCCCATCTCACATCAACAGTTTGTGAATGACACTGTGCTTTTAAGGGCTTCAAACTGCAAAGAGGCAAAAATAATTAAGAAGACTACAATTCTACACTCAAGCCTCAGGTTAGGTGGTCATTCTTTTGAAATTAAAAAAAACATGTATTCTTTTTTATTGATCCAAAGAAGTAGCAAGATATCTTGAATATCATGGATTTTAGAAAATGTTCTCTACCATGTAAATATCTTGGGTTTCCTCTTTTTTGGGGTTATTGTTTTGCAAAACTTTGGTAGTTGCTTTCGGATTCATGTTCTAAAAGGATGACCACTTGGAAAGGGAGGTGGCTCTCTTGGGTGGGGAGAATCACAATGTTAAAGGCAGTAATTGCGGCAATCACAATATTTCTATGTCTTGTTTAAAGCTTCTTGGAAGAACCGGGAATAAGCTCAAACAAACTATGAGAAAAAGTTTTTGGAAATAAGCCTTTAAGGAGAAGAAAATCTCATTAATCACTTGGAATACAATTTGCAAGCCAAAGGAGTTTGGAGGAGTTGACTTGAGAAGTTGGACATCACAAAATAAGGCCCTTAGAGCGAATTTGATTTGGAATATCTATTCTAAACTAGATCTAAAATGGTCTAGACTAATGCAAAATAAATATTTAGAATCATAGGATAGATCTAGAGTTCTGACAGTCCCAAATGCTCCAAAAGATTCTAGTATTTGGAACTTTTTTCTTTCTTGTAGAAACATTATTTCGAATTTCCTCACTTGGGAGATAAGGGATGGGAGATCCACTTTCTTTTCAGAGGACTCATGGAATGGTTGCCCCATCTTGGACTCCTATGGCATTTTTAATCATTCTAAGCAAATTTTATGTCAGCATTGGTGCATTCATGTCGTTCAAGGGTCTAGAACAGGAATTGAAGGCTAGATTTGGAAGGAGTTTGGTGGCCCAAGGATTCCTAAGATTGAAGTTGTAAGGTTAAAGGAGATGTCTAAAAGGAGAATTTGGATCTCGATTGGCCAAGATGTTATTAGATGGAACTGTTCGAAGTCAAGGGATTATTCAGCCAAAGTTGGCTATGTAGTGGTGGAAACTCACAATGTTTGAACTGATCTTCCTACATCTTTGTTGGAATAATTATTTTTACCTAAGGCTGAGATTTTTGCATGGGTTTCCTTGCAAATGGAAATTTTGACTGTTGATCATTTTAAGAAGCTCCCTTTCAATGGTCCCTCAAGATGTCCTCTCTACACAAAAAGATAGGAGTCGGTTGATCACATTTTGGTTGATTGTCAATTTTCTCTTGACTACTGGCAATGGTTACGTTCTTTCCTAGGCTAGACGAGTGCTCTCCCAAATGACATTTTGAGTCTTTTCAAAGGTTGGCCCATCTTGAAGAAGCACGTGACATTCTCGTACTTGTGGATTATTAGTCCATCTATTTTGATTTGGGAATCATGGAAAGAGAGAAATAGGAGAACATTTTAGGATACAATTTTATCTTTAACTCCCTTTTTGAGCAAGGCTGAGATTGCAATTGTGGAAGTTGCCAATAATCAGAATAGATCTCTCACTTCAAAAGGGAAAATGTTCACAAACTAGATGGTTAAAAACTTGCATGGATTTATTGTTCCCCTTGTTAATAGGGCTGGGAGAGATGATTCCCTTTGTAAAAGAGTAGAAGCCAAATGGACTATGCCTCTAGAGGGATGGTTTAAATTGAATTTTGATGGTTCCTTTAAAGGCAACCTTGGTAAGTCGAGGGCAAGATGTGTAGTAAGAGATTCGAATGGTCCTATGGTGTGTGCAACTTCACAAAAACTCAAACCTAGAACTAACAATGAGGCTAAGATGCAAGATCTAATTTTAGGTCTTCAACTATGCATTAATCAAGGTCTAAGGAGAATTGTGTTCGAAGGTGACACAACTATTGTTATCAAAGCCATAAGGGATAAATCTTCACAAAATTGGAAGACTAATAGACATAACTTCGGCCATATCCTTGTTAGGTTCCTTGGAGGACTTCACACTAAACCATGTATATTGTAAGATCAATAGAGAGGTGGATTTAATTGCCAATTTGGTTGTTGAAGGAAAGGAGGAACTCACTCTTGTGAAGAAGGAAAACACATGACCTTTGCTAAAAAGAATTCTTGAAGACTTCGTAGGGGATGCGATTAATGATGAAATTGTTTGATGAAAATATTTCAATTTGATGGATTTGGCTTGTGGCTTGTTTGAGTTAAAATGGACTCTCATCAGATACATGCCAAATGGAGATCATGGATCACAATAATCTCTAAGGGAGTCAATTTAATAGTGATTCACACAAACAAGATGGTTTTTATGGCATCTTACTCATTCAATGTAGTTATTTGGCTTTCAATTATGGATACACCTATTAGGCTTGTGTTTGGTTTAAGGAAAATGTCATTCTTGGAGAACGTTTCAAAGCTAAGGTTGAAATGCATTTTTAAAACCTATAGCGATCTGCTCCACTTTCCTATCCAGTGGGTGTTAGGGGATGAATTATTGGTGGTTGATCATAGTTTTTGAGTAAATATGGACTTATCCTCTTTTGTTGCAATAATTTTGGATTTGAGGGAGGCAAAAGACATTATTTGGGTAATGGCCTCCTCTCTCATCAAAAGCTAGTTCCTTGGAGGTCTAGTTATATGTTGGAAGTGGTCTATTATGGGGTCGATGTGTTGTTTCCTAAAGATATGCAAAAATTAAAAGATGGGAACTCCAATGTGTAGTGGCATTTGTTCGTCAGCACTAACAAACTCTAGAATGAGGCTAGGAAAAGGAAGAAGGTGGCTAGAGGTGTGGAATTTTTGAAGGAAGCTATGGGGATTTTGGTGACGAAGGGTGTTTCTTGGGTCAACTCACTAATCTTGGAGATCTTAGAGGAAGAGGTAGACCAATGATGTCGCAATTTCTATAGGAGTTTTTTGTTCTAACTTCGAATTTCATTTTGTCTTTCAAGACAATGTTTAACACGGTGTTTGTTCACTCCCTTGTTTGGCATGTTAGTATACTATAATTTTTTTATTTTATATGGTTAATATAAAAGGGAGCAACTCCCATGGTTGCAATTTATTGATAAAAACAATAGTTTTGTTGTTTTTGATTTATATATATATATATTAAAAAATAACAAAAAACAAAAACAAAAACTTTTTAAAAATAAAATTTAAAAAACCAAGGGTGCAAGCTACAAAGACCATTAGCCCTATTTAAATATTTTAAGACTTTATTTTTTATTTATATTTTAATATATATATATATATAAAACCCAATAGAACAATGTGCAAATTTCAACTAAGTGCAAGTGTGACTCCTTCAGATTAGAGAATAAATGAAAGGAAAATAGAACAATGCAACTTAATATATGTTATACTTTCCATGGTTTTTTATTGCTCCAAAGTGATGTACTGTTGTAGTTCAATATCACTTCTAGCAGTTCCATGTTTATGTTCCAACTCTCCAAGTATGATTGAAAACTCTCCATAAGACACAGCAAAGAACAGGAATGTCAAGAATTTCTTGCAGCCAAAATACTGTTAATACTGCCAGAGGAAAGCCCTATCACAGAGTTTACAAGTTGAAAACACTGACTTTGATCACCTGAAATGAAAGGATACTTACATCGTAGGTACAGATTCACTGCATGGCTCAGAAACCCGCTCCCTGGTACTCCACTTAAGAGGGATGTTATTGGAACAAAAGACATAGATATCACATCAGGAGCAGAAGGTACAGTTTTAAGCCACTCATTATGTGTTTGAACAGTATCCAAACCGCCTCTTCTCTTGAAGATTTTAGTGATATCCTGCACAAAGTGAACTGATTTTTCTTATAATCAAAATGAAATGTGAAAAATTATCTGTAATAGCATAATGTATGATGACACCAACTGTCACTAAATCTATCAAATTTTTAATATCTCAAAATTGTCTTTGGAAGGAAACAAGAAATGGAAGAATTTTGCCTCATTTCTTAAAAAGGATTTAAAGAAGATGTAAAACAGTTAGAGTTTGCAAACTGACATCATTTGTGCATATTGATTCATCAATCTGGTATAAGGAGTACATAAGTTATAAAATATCTCATCCATAGACACATACAAGCATTCATGTCTCAGTGTCTGATACAACTAGCTACTAAACACATACCTCTGTGTGGCTTCATAAACAAGCCAATACTCATATGTCTGATCAAAAACTAGAATCTCCTTCTATGGAGAGAATCGCATTCAACTGAAATATACCAAAAGACAAGCTTGAGTGTAGAGTTCCCATTTTCCATGAGCATACTTTCCATCTTCTTAAGGCAACAAAAGCTAGACCTAATTTACTTATTGACCCCTTAAGACCAGGAGAATATGCCTTAACAGAATAGTCAGATAATGAGTAGCTACTTGGAAGTGCCATTTGTCTTTTTTTGGTATAGGATTCCATTAAAGTCCATTTATATAATGTCTGCTAAGACCACAAGAACCCTTTATCAGGATTGTACATATGCATCTTTGATAGAAAAATGAGTTCAAACTTCAAAGTGATCATGCTGAGAATATCTTGAACGTTATGTACTTTCTGCATATCATTTTCTTAACTTGTTTGCAGAAGTGTTTGTTGATATTCACTATACTTCATTGAAAGTGTATTACTGCATGAATGCAGTTACCTTATATTTGTCTTGGTTGACTATGAAGATCAATGTCTTTTTGGACAATGTTCCATATGCCCACCAAGTACATTAGCACTCTGTGATGAACACATTTAATACACTGCAATCATGCAAACAATGATAACGTATGCTCCCACAAAATATAGTACATTTTAGGTAATCATTCTTAGAAGATGATCCAAATATTGAGGAAAGGCAAATGACTGGAGGAACTAGAACACCGCCAAGTTGAGAGGACATGGGACTCTTGCAAGGAGAAGTTAAAAAACTTGATTTAGAGAAAAAAGCCCAAGTAAATGAGAGCCTACAAACACTATGGGCTGACAATCTACAATAGGGGAAATGCTTTATTCATCAACTCTACCACAAACAACAGCTATTCTGAGTGATGCATAACCTATGGAAGGGGGAAGGGGAAGGAACCATTTACAAAGAACACATCCTATCTAAAGAAGATCTACAAAGCTGGAGCAATAACACATTTCAAGAGATAAGCTACCAATAGTGAAGGAGGAAACCTTAGTTGAGTTTGGGATAAGGGATTCAAGAGCTGGCCAACCCCTGACCCGGGAAAAGCTGTAGTCTAAAGGGGCCCTAGTATAAATAAGGAAAATTGTTCATTGGAAGTTGACCATTGGCAACCCAATACAAGTTAAGAGCAATAACATAGAAGGTCATCAACTAAACAAATGGCGAGGATCCACAACAATTTGATGAAAGATGCAAGAGAGATTCTTGTAAATGATTGAGTCCAAGAGAAATAATGTCACTACTTCAGTCCTCCGAGCCTCTAGAAAGAGTTGCAAGAATGATTGGGTGAAGAAAGAGATCACAAAGAGCTCTCCCATCTTAGTAAGAGAGATAAGCCCCTTAGTAAAGCATTCTTTAAATTCAAACAAAGAGACAAAAATACAAACGGTTGTGACTCAAGTGGAAGGTGGCACTAGAAAAACCACCATCAAGTCAAAAGAAGTGACAATTGCCATGGAAGAAGAGTAAGGCAGCAAAGAAAATACTAACAGGCATATGAAGAAAAGGATTTTGGGACCTTGGAGTTGTCAAAAATCTATGTGAAATAAAATTGTTTGAGAACAGATATATGAATGGGTATAAGACCAGCAGAAAAGCACACTTGTAGGCACTCCAACAAGATCTGCAGGATGATATTTACAAATAGAGAGAAGACTATGGGAATACAAGCTAAGAAAAAATAAGAAGGGAAGAGATAGAAAGGATAATAGAGAATTAGTAAACTTGGATTCCACACAAGCTCAACTTGCTTATGATTGCCAACAAAAAAAACTTACATCGAAGCATACTCATATACCATTAAGAATGCAGCCATCCAAAGAGAAAAATGGTAACATACTAAGTGGTTCAAAGAATCAGTTCAAGCCAACATGGAAGCTGCAAAGCAAACAAATTAGATGCAAGACAGAAAGAAGAAAAAAATGCATCTTCAAGTAAAGAACATTGAGCTTCAGCTAGCTGCCAAGAAGGTGACCGAGGAGCTACAAAGAGGAGAGCAGCTGAAGTTAGAAGCTCAAAGGTAGATCGCAATAGATAGAAAGGCCTCTGAAGACTGAAGGAAGGAGCTGGTAAAGTGGCAAAAGTGAGAAAAACTCCAGAGGTGATAGGAAAAGGTTGTCAAACTGGTGAAAGAGCAAGTTGAGCAGGAGAGATTGCAGCGAGAGAGAGAGAATAAAATTGTACAAGAAAAAGGAACTTAAGACAAAAAAGACAGAGGAAGATAAATGAAGATGAGGCTGCTGCATAGAAAAACAAAAAGAACAAGATAATCTGAGCCAGGAGGACATGGAAACAAAAGAGGCCAATAAAAAGAGGATAGGTGGAACACAGAGATAGAATGCTGCAAACAAATAGGAAAACTAAAAAGTGAAGAACTTTACATTAGAGAGCAAGATGACAGAGGAGAGACCCAAGCAAGCATAAGACTTGCTCTCAAAACACCAGCCAGTGACAGACGATGTGCATGCCCATTAAAGAAAAGAACATAAGCCATCCGGCACCAAAAACAACAAAAAGGGTGATAGACTGTAATGAAAGATGAACTGAAGGAAGGGATACAAAAGCTCAAAGAAGCTAGGGATGATGCAGCTGGGTTTTTGCATATTCTTAAAACATGGCCAGATGTCACACAACTGCCAAGAGACTAAATTGATTAGACTGAGAAAGCAGTGACAGAAAAAGCAAAAAAGTTATCGTGTGGCAAAGAGGAAAAGTAGAGACTTCTGGCATACATGGAGAAGTATAGGGGCACACATGCCAAGAGGCCTATACTCTAACAAGATTGGGAAACATGGGCCATTCCCTCTACAGCCTGATGAATAAGATGATAGATAATAACAAAATGGGGGTAGTTGAGAGGGCTGAGTGCAAAAGGAAGGCCCGGACCTTCCACCATTGTAAAGGTAGCTATTAAATTAGCTGAGATCAAATTCCACACTTGGAAGTGGAAAAGAAATTGAAGGAAAAGAAAACATCCCAACAAGGGATGCTGACACAATACACTTAAGAGTTGTCTCTAGTTGGACAATCAAGAAATTTCATTCATTTTGGTTGCCTAGGAGATGAGGCAAGGTTCAAGTTCAAGGAAAATGTTAGTGAGACATTTCATTACATGTGTGGTATCAACTTGAGCTGGTGCAGAACCAAGGGTAGAAGTGCAGAGGAAAACAGGGCAGTTTGGTTCACAAATGAGTGACACACGGGTGGTACAACTGAGAAGTTGTGCCACCACAGGAAGTGCTGCAATGACTTGTAGACAAGGTTTAAGGACATGTACCTTTGTATCTTGAACAGATCAGATATTACATGTACCGCAATATATGGTAATAGTAGACAAAGTATGAGATAAGAGAGATAGAAGAAAAGTGTTGAGATGTATTTTAGCAGATTGTACATATATTATGTTATAAGATGTAAGCAAGGGATAGACATGTTGAGAAGGACAAAAACGTGTTAGCTTATACACATTGCATTACTCGGTTTATGCTAAATTAAAGGACCCACATAAAATCTTTTTAATGGAATGAATGGTTAATGACTAGATAAAGTCTTGTATCAATTACTTTCACTAGAATTTGAACCCTCTTAGCTGGCTTAAATTCAATTATTATAGTTTTAGGTCAACAACCTTTGTAATGTATCCATTGTGAACAAAATCCATATTCAAAACTTTGTTACAAGATTTAGCTTATTCTTTGTCGTGCTTACAAAATATTATTGTTTTAGACAACATCCACAAACGTCCACATCCATGGTAATTAAAAACTTCTACTGCTCATGCAAATATGTCTAAAGGCACAAAGGTCTACTTTTACACAAAACAGGAAAAACTAAAATTTAAAATATATACCTTGTTCTGTTGAGGTTCTTTTTCATAACTTGAAATGCTTCGATCATCTGTATCTGAGAATCTTGCATCTGCTATCTGTTTTAATAGACATTGAATCTCAGTTGGTTGAACACTAGAATTGTGGTGCTGTTTCAAATAAATGGCATCCTTTCCCCCCATCTCCACACCTACGATAATATGGGTACCATATTTCTCAATAAAGCTGACCATAAACATAGCAGTTCAGTTAGAGGAAATTTTTTATTAGGGACACTGGATAATTATCATGAGAATATATGCTTAAACAAGACATTGTATTTAGTCCAAAGGGTTGTAATCTAATGTTACAAAAAGGTGCATTCATAAAGAGAGTGATCTTAGTTCAAACCACCACAACACAATAAAGCAACCCATTACTTGGAGGACGTACACTTGTATAACACATCCACGACTGGGGCCAGTTCCTCCCAGAAACAATCTAAGCCCAGTGTTGTTCCAAAGTTACCCTTAATCATAAAAACAAGATATTACATTGAAGCTCAACAGCATACAATAAATTATCAATGCTAGGAAACTTCTTCATTTTCAGATTTTGGTTGAGTCCATCTCATTAAATATTTCATTTGTGTGAATGATGCTACAGGATTTTCATGATAGATATGAGCCATTTTTATAACAAGAAACAGTAGCAAACACATTTCCATGTACAGTTTAAGAAAAGGAGGCTTTTGTTTTTCCAATTCTATAGCTTAGATTTGGAAACTTAAATCTCTTCCAATTTAAAATAACCTTCTACCACTACCCTGCCGTAATTTTGAAATTTAACACAAAAATGGAATGGCCGAGTGGACCAATGGTTAAATTTCAAATTTTGCTTCAAGAGTTTCACTATTGTAATTTGTAACATTAAACAACAAAACGTGGCATATACATTATTCAGTAATAGTGATATACCCCATGATAGAAGAACAAGTGGTTTGCAAACTTAAATCAAAGAAGCTGAGATTATAAGTGGAATCTACCATTTCATAGAATCTTGAAATTCAATTTCAATAGAGATTCTAAAGAAAATCTGGAACCCCTGTTAACAAGGGCAGTGAATTAAAGCAAAGACGCCGAGATGATAAGAAAATAGTTAAAACACCATTGCCAAGAATTTTGATGCTCAATTTTTATGAAGCTTCTAAAGGAAGTTCAAATCTTCAGGTCAAGGTAGGATTCTAAGATACAATAAAGGATAAGTCTGTAATGTCCCCTTTTTGACATTAATGGAATGAGGGATCCACTCCTCTAACTTGTAGCATTGAGTGAGTGGTTGACAGAATAGAAATAGGAGATAGATAGGTTGTAGTTACTTCAATTGGGAATAAGTTAGATAATGGAATAAGGCGGTTGAATTGGAGTGGGCATTCCTTGATGGAAATGCCAGTTATCTGGGTCAGATTCAGTTATCTCAGACTTGTTAGTTAATTGGATTGCCTATGATTGAGGAATGGATCAGATTTAGTTATTTCAGACTTGTCAATTAACTGATTGAGATTGTCAATGATTGAGGAATGAAACAGGAAATCATGGAATATAAGAAGCATTGAGGGAAAAGAGAAAGAAATCTTAGATTAAGAACAAAAAAAGCTGTGTACAGTAGCTTGTGGCATTTGGAGATGCAAACCTTCAAGCATGGCAATTAGACTATCTTGGGGATGAAAACCCTCAAGGAGCAAATCGATTTTCAGAGTGTCATTGGTGTCATTAGAGGTGTTATCAGATTTGTACATAGGGCATGCCTAGTAATTTGTATCAAACAAATAAATTTTAATTTGCATGTGTGTTGTTTGAAGTAAATATAAAAAATACAAAAATATTTAATGCTGGAGTATTTATGAGTTTATCGTTTGTGCATTTAGTTGAGGTATTTGCAAGGATATCAAAGCCAAGGCATAGCCAACCTAAGGCAGATATAAGAAAAGGGTTATTGTGTGTCAGTGCATATAGAGAAACCACATGTCAACTAAGGGAACAAAGGAAACAAAAGATGTCACATGAAGATAAAGAGTTGGAATTTCTCAACATGATGAGATCCTTGAAGGATGGGCAACAACAGTTAATTGATCTCTTTGCCCAAAGAATGCAGATGCACAAAACAAACCAAGTCACCATGCCTTCAAGCAATGGTGCACAAGGGGAATCCTCATCTTCAACGGTGAACCAAAACATCCCATTGAAATCGATCGCTAGTACCAGACTACCAAGAGTCACTTTTTTGTAGAGAATCCATCCCACAAGAAGAGGATAAGGATGACTAGCACAAAGATGACTTGGACACTCTCCATGCTGAATACTAGGCAAAGAACACAAAGTTTCGAGCAAACATCTCATCCATGAGCTTTTGCACATTGAAGTTAAAGACCAAAACTAGGAATGAAAGGAGATCCACCCCAAACCATCCTCACAAAGATCTGTAAAGTAGATTAGGGAAACTCACTGACCCCTCATTTAATAGATCTAGCAAAGCTTCAACCTGAGCTTGAATCCAAAAACTGAATACCCACTTCTCATTGAGCCCTATTGTTACTGAAGATGAAAAAGATAAAATGGAGGCCAAAAATAGATTAGAGAAGAAGAGTTGAAGAGACAGGAAGAAGATGAAAAATAATAATTCAAATTTGAAGTCAAATAAAAGAAAGTTTGAGGAAACATTGGGATGATTCTATTTCTTTGAAGAAAAATGATTAATGTAAATGCAACAATATGATCATGCTATAATGTTTTCCAGGCTAACTACCTGTTTGTTTCTTGAGTGAGATTGCAGGAGTGATCCGAACACCTCCAAAGAGGAAGAGGGGGAGTATCACTTGGGAGAAGGGTGAAGTTGTGGAGTCTTCGGTTATGCCATCTAAGCTTGAGTCCGTCATGTATGACTCGGTTAAACTAATAAGACTAGGGCATGTTTCTTGCATTCTTGAGGTAAGCCATCTTGTGTTAGTTTGTTTTGCATCTCATTTCGTGGTGAGTGGTAGTCTAAGGTTTGTAAGCCTTCTCGCTTCTTTTCTTATATAAGTATATGTGTGAGCGTATATAAGTACGCATATGTACTTTGGCGAGAAACCCAACATATGCATACACGGGCTTCATGTATGCATACATGAATGCATATGCACGTGTGTAGACGGAATTATTGCGCCTACAAACGTATATGTACGTTCACATGCACATAAACGAACACATGCATGCATGTGCATATGCATATATATATTCACACTACTTTAAATAACGTATTTGGATGATATTTCTCTTTTGATTATGATGCCAAGTTCGACGTAGCAATCAACATCGTAACTTTTGTTAATGGTGTTGCCTTGTTTAAAGACTACTTTTAACCTTTTCTTTGATATTTAAATAGGCCTTAAGTTGGCATGATTGGCTCAATACCTTTTTAAAAGGAAGAGCACATTAATGTTACAAGCTCGATACTATAAGGTGAGCTTTTATCTTTTACATTTAAAAAGGGGGCAACATATTTTTAAACCTTGCTAATAACTTTGATGTGATTATGAAGCCATAATCCCACCTTATATATATGGTGGCTTAGTGAAATTGGGTCGATATACTATTTTGAACCTTTTATCTTTTAAAGGCGATGCCTTGTTTAAATATTAATGTAAGGCTAGGGCCACATTTGGTTATAATGAATTCGACATAGATATGCCAATTTATATATCCGTTTAATCTAAATAATATTGTGATCTTTGCTATCCCCACATCTGATAACATTATGGTGGCAGAAATTAATATCCTTAAAATGCTCTTTTGGACCATTGCTAGCTGCAACATAGTCAAACTCATAACTAAAGTTATTATTTAAAATGTTTCCTATGACCAATCAAAGCCGTGGGTACCCTCACGTGGAGGCAGGCATGATATCAGTCTTATACGTTACTTGCCAACTATTAAGAATCAGTGGAAACGTGTAGTATCGTGGAGGGTTTGGAACCACCCATGAAAACTAATTTGAAAATGTTTCTTGCTCTTATCTTTATGAGCCATTCTTGGGCAACAAGAGTAATCTGTTCAACATTGTAAAATCAGTTTTGTCTCCACCTATCGGATTGTTTTGCTAAAGAATAACCACCATTAGCTTGTAACCATTTTGGTAACTAAAACCTAACCGATTCATTCTATTAATATAAATATACTAAATGTGAATGGGAAAGGGGTTGGCAAAAGATTCATCGATGCTAATCTGAGGTTGGAACTGCTTATGATAAGAGTCTAGATAGTAAGATAAGAAGTCAGATACAAGAGAGAGAAAGGAAGTGTTAGCTACAACTGTCTACGTAAAAACCTGTAGCAGAGATTGGAGTGATGTTTGCAATGTTTCAAAGGAGAAAAATTAGGTGCAGAACTAGAGGAAAGAAGGAGCGAATGAAGAACAATCAAGGGAGTAAAGAAGTTGAAAGGGTGCCAAGAAAAAGATCGGACACGTTTTTTTTTTGTAAACTGTTGCTACTTCCCTTCTGCTCATACAAGAAACATTTTGATGATTAGAGACCAACAATGTAAAGTATGTATTTGTTAAATTTAATCAAATCTAATCAAATTATATCCTAAGGGAGAATAAGTAAATCCTAGATCTCAATTTACTTGTATGTATTCTAAGTCAGATTTCTAATGTCTTTATTTCTGATCTTCTGATTGCAGAACATCTATGTATTTCAATGTCTACAATAGAAGATCGAAATCATGTTTTATATCTTTAAGAGGAGACATGCCTCAAGGAGAGACGAGTCCTATGAGAGGACGTGTCCCTTGAGTACGCGGACTCCCTTTAGTCAGCCGATAATTATCGGTGGCTAACATCAAACACTCGCATGCATTTAGCAAACAGTGATTAGAGTATATGAAGTTCGATCATCTTTTGATTTCGAATTTATTCATGCTAAGAAATTCAAATCACTTACTTACAGAAGTTATACTTAATAAGTAATTTCGATTATATATAAATGATGATGATGCATAAATGCAATCATCATTTATATTTGACCGAAGCTACTTTAAATCAACACTCCCTCTTAGCTAGGGAAGATAACTCAAAACAAGTAAGAATAGATATCACCTTACATGTGATATTGAAGATATGGTATGTTTCCAAAATTTGTCAAGTCACATGACATTCTTCATAACACATCTTCATTATGGTATGTGCACTGACATCAAGTCTTATGATGACTACCATAATAATTCATGGCATGTCCATGGATATATATTTATCCACCATGATTATCTCATAAGGATCATAATGATCTTCAATTGACATCAAGTCTTCATGATATCTATCAAAATGTCCACGAGATACTATCATGACATGTCCACAGATATCAAGTCACATGATATCTATCATGATAATTCAACTTATCATTGTAGAGTCGTCACTTTACAATGTCAAATACAAGTGTTCATTATTAGAAAGATCGTCACCTTTCAATAATGTACACAGGGGGATAGAGGGCCCATAAAGTCATGGAGTCACATACATGACAAAAGAGTTTACACATTAAACATCTTTAAATATATTAGTACAACTAAACAATTTGAATCTCAATCATAATATCAAATTACATTTCAACCATACCAAGTTTCTTCCTGAAGTGTTCAACTTTAACTCTGGAAAGAGGCTTGGTGAGAATGTCTGTTGTTTGATCATTTGTACTAATATACTCCAACTGGATCACATTCTTTTCTACCATGTCTCTTACATAGTGGTAAGGGATCTCAATATGCTTAGATCTATCATGGAATACTGGATTTACTGAAAGTTTAATGCAACTCTGATTATCACAATGGATGATAGTAGGATTCAAGGGTTCACTAAAGAGTCCCACAAGCAATTTCCGGAGCCATACCGCTTCTCTTGCTCCCATAGAGGCTGCAATATATTCAGCTTATGTCGAGCTTTGTGCCACTGAAGACTGTTTTCTACTAATCCAAGAGATCATAGCCGATCCTAAACTGAAGCAACATCCTGATATGCTTTTCCGATCGGTTACACTTTCAACCCAATCTGAATCAGAGTATCCATGTAAATCTAGTTGGTCATTTCTATAATGAAGACCACATCCAATAGTGCCTTGAAGATATCTCAATATGTGCTTCACAGCAACAAGGTGAATTTCCTTTGGCTCACACACGAACTGGCTTAGAGCATTCACTGCATAGCAAATATCAGGTTTGGTGTTAACCAAGTACATCAAAGATCCAATTATCTATCTATATAGAGTGGGATCTGCAAACTTAGATTCTATTGCTGCTTCTTTTAATTTGTGTAAGTTGGTTTCCATAGGTGTCGACATGGGTCTACAATCCAAAATCCAAAATCTCTTCAGAATATCAATAGTATACTTTCCTTGATTTAGTATGATGCCATCTGATTTCTGCCAGACTTCTAAACCCAGGAAGTAATGTAAAATGCCCAAGTCTTTCATGTCAAATTCTGAAGTTAGATCCTTTTTACCTTGAGCAATGAGGTGATCTTCTCCCGTTATCAATAGGTCATCAACACATAAAATAATTATTAGCATATCACCTTTAATTACCTTAAAATAAAGATTTGGGTCTGCATCATTTTTGGAAAATCCTAGTCCCAAGAGATAGCTGTCAATTCTTTCATACCAGGCCCTGGGAGCCTGTTTAAGTCCATATAGAGCTTTCTTTAATCTACATACATGTGAGTCAGGCTTATGTATCACAAAGCCTTTAGGCTGCTCTAGATAGACTTCCTCTTCAATGGTCCCATTCAAGAAGGCAATTTTCACATCCATTTGATGGATCTTCCAGCCTTTAGCTGCTACAATAGCTATCACTGCTCTCACAGATGTGTACTGGGCAACAAGTGCAAATGTTTCTTCATAATCAATGCCTTCCTTTTGTGAAAAACCTCTGGCCACAAAACGTGCCTTGTGTTTTTCTATACTACCATCAGCAACAAGTTTGATTTTGAAGAGCCATTTGGAAGAGACAACAGATTTCTCTTTTGGTCTAGGCACTATATCCCATACATCATTTTTCAAAATGGATTGATACTCTTCTGTCATTGCATCCTTCCATACTTGATGTTTGAAAGCTTTTGTGACACTGGTGGGTTCTGAATTGATGATTTCATTCATTAGGGCAACATAGCTTGAGAACCTTTTGGGTCTCTTACTTTCCCTAAAGGTTCCCTTGGGTGCTGCATGATTCTCATCTTCTTTAATCATCTTCCTAGCCCAAAGTGGTCTCTTCTTGCTGTTGTCATTTGGATTTTCTTCTAAAGCAGATTGAAATTCACTTATTGTTTCTTCAGGATACTCCCTCTGAATCTCAAGAGTAGGTTCCACTTCTAAGACTCTAGGGGAATTATGAATTTCTATCTCACTTGAACTCCTTGCCCTTTTGAATGCAATGTCTTTTTCAAAGATGACATCTCTGCTTAGTTCAATTTGTTTCTGCCCGGGTATGAATATCCTGTAGGCTTTAAAGGTTTCACTATATCCCACAAATACCCCTTTCTTTCCAGAAGGTTCTAGTTTGAATCTCTTTTCTTTAGGTACATGAATGTAGACCAGGCAACCAAAGATCCTTAAGTGACTAATGTTAGGTTTTATGCCAGTAAAAGCTTCTTCAGGAGTCTTGTTATCTAGATGAGGATGAGGACATCTATTTTGGATGTAAACAACAGTTCTAGAAGCTTCTGCCCAGAATGAGGTTTCTATGTTCTGGTCAAATAACATTGCTTTTGCAGCTTCTACAATAGTTCTATTTTTTCTTTCAACAACACCATTTTATTGAGGGTTGTAGACTACTATAGACTCCCTCTTAATCCCAGCATTCATGCAAAATTCCTTAAAGATTTCATAAGTGTATTCCTTCCCATTGTCTGTCCTTAGAATTTTGATTTTCTTCTCGAAGAAGTTTTCAGTAAGAGCTTTGAACTCCTTAGACCTTTTAAGGATTTCTATTGACTCTTTACATTTAAGAAAATAAATCTAGGTCTTCCTAGAGAAGTCATCTATAAATATTACATAGTATAGGAAGCCTGCCATGGAAGGTACAAACATGGGTCCACATAAATCAGAGTGAACCAGTTCTAACACGTTTTTGGTTTTACTCAAACTATTATGGAAGGATCCCTTTGTATTCTTTCCTAGGGCGCACCCTTTACAAGCTCCTTCATGAGTTTGTTTTAATTTAGGCAAACCTGTTACTAGTTTTTCTACAGAGGGTAGGGCACATAAATGAATGTGTCCTAATCTTCGATGCCAAATTTCATTTGAATCAGAAGTCTCAAGGGTAAGGGCTTGTTTGATGTCAGAGCACAATTTGTAAATATAACCTTGTCTTATACCTATGGTTTGTGCTTTTTTTATAGTGGAGTTCTTTGGCCATGCCAAAACTTTCCCATCCATAAAGGTAACCCTATATCCATTGTCTTCAAGAGCAGAGATGGATATTAGATTCCTCTTTATTCCAGGTACAAATAAGACTCCAGTGAGTTGTAGGGAGAGACCAGATTTCAATTTGATGGAGCAAGTTCCAACCCCTTTTACGGGATGTGCAGAATCATCCCCAATAGTTACTTCTTCATCAGATTCTTCGGTCATGGTGTCAAGGTGTTCTCTGAACCCTATGATGTGCCTTGATGATCCACTATCAATTACCCAGTTGTTGATATTGTTAGATACTTGACTTGATAAGGCTAAATAAAATACAAACTTCTCAGAGTCATAGTCTGTATTTGTTTTTCCTACTTTAGCAAAAGATGCTTGTTGTTTTGTTCTATCAGGGTACTTCATTGCATAGTGCCCAAATTGATCACATCTGAAACATTGTATTTGAGAGATGTCTTTCCTCTTCTTGAATGATCCTTTTCCATAGGAATTTCTCTTTCTCTTGAATGATCCTTTCCCATAAGAATTCTTCTTACCCCTTTTATTAGATGTTGTGTTGAGCACATGAATATCCTCATCTATGGGTTTCTGTTTGTTTTCTTTTGTTAAGAGTCTTGTTTCTTCTTGTAAGCAGTTTGTTCTTAGTCTATCAAATTTAGGGAGTTTAGATCTTGCACTTATTCTTTGAACAAATGACTCCCATGAGTTTGGTAGGCCTCCTAGAGCTATTAGCGTTAACTCCTTGCTATCAATCTGATATCCGATTGTTGATAGTTGATTCCTTAGTTCAGTGATTCTCATGAAGTATGCATTAATAGATTCTCCTTTGTTTATTTGAACATTGTTAAGTTGCCTTTTTAATGCAAGGGTCCTACTAGTGTTGTTTATTTCAAAGGTGCTCTCAAGGGATTTAAACATTAGATATGCAGTCTCATGTTTTGACAAGATAGGTACTATATGATCCCTAACTACATCTACTAAAATTTTCATGGCTTTCTCATTGTTCTCAATCCATTGAGTTTTCTCGGGATCATCCTTTGGTTCTCTCTTGTTTTCTTTCACAAATGAGATTAACTTATTTTCTTTTAGAATCATCATGATTCTGAATTTCCATGATGTGAAGTTGTTTGCACCTTCAAGACGGTCTTCGAATCTGATCACACTTGACATTATGAAGAATGTGATGTGTAATTGATTTCTTAAAAAATAAGATTTTTATTTTTTTTCTAAATAATCTGATATCTAGATTTGATTCGTATTTTCTCAATGTGGCTCTGATACCATGTTAAATTTAATCAAATCTAGTCAAATTATATCCTAAGGGAGAATAAGTAAATCCTAGATCTCAATTTACTTGTATGTATTCTAAGTCAGATTTCTAATGTCTTTATTTATGATCTTCTGATTGCAAAACATCTGTGTATTTCAATGTCTACAATAGAAGATCAAAATCATGTTTTATATCTTTAAGAGGAGACACACCTCAAGGAGAGACGCGTCCTATGAGAGGACATGTCTCCATCTCTCATGTCTCCACAAAGTGGAGACACGTCCGCTCATGGGACGTGTCCCTTGATTACGCAGACTCCCTTTCGTCAATGGATAAATATCGGTGGCTAACATCAAACACTCGCATGCATTTAGCAAACAGTGATTAGAGTATATGAAGTTCAATCATCTTTTGATTTCGAATTTATTCATGCTCAAAAATTTGAATCACTTACTTACATAAGTTATACTTAATAAGTAATTTCGATTATATATAAATGATGATGATGCATAAATGCAATCATCATTTATATTTGACTGAAGCTACTTTAAATCAACAGTATGTTATATTCCTTTGCTAGAACGTTTGGTAACTTGGTGAAAATTTGTTATGATGTCCTCATGACTCTTATTTATCAAGAGGTTATGTTCGGTTACTTGAAACAATTGCGAAACAGGCCTAAGATAAATTATTTCCTTGCAAACATCTTAGATGCTCCTTTAAAATTCATCCTCTGATTGTTATCAATTTCTTGAATTCTCGGGAATAATAATCCTAGCTTGATTTTTATTGCGGAAGTAAAGTTTTAGTTCTTCCTTATTGAGAGTCTTTTAAGAAAGCAAATATGGTTTATATTCTTTAGGAAGAACATGGATGAAGTTAAAGTATTGAACCTTAGAATGGTTGAGGGGTCAGAATTAGGTTGCCTAACTAAAGGGTGAGGAGGCCAGGAGCCCAAGCAAGGCTAGAAGCTGAATTTTGTCAAGAACATTTAATTAACGAAGAATTAGAGTTACTACCTTCTTTCTTAGTAAAGATAATGTGAAAATTTTTTGGTTTTCCTAAAAGAAGAAGATTATCCTAACTTGAATGGATAAAACCCTTCTAGGGTTTTGTATTTAATCAAAAAGCTTCCCGAAGGGGGCATTTGTGTTTGGGGTCACTAATTAACCTTGTGTCCAGATAGGAGAAGTTCAATAATTGTGTCGACATGCGATTACCAAGAAGACTTGCTATGAGAATAGAAACCACTAGGTGGGGAAATCCCTTGTATCTTTTCACCTTGAACTAGTGGTAGGAGCCAAGACCTGAGAGTTAGATCAAGTAACATGGGGGTTCAAGGAAAGTTGAACACTTATATTTATGCGAATTTATTGAAAGATGGGACCAGTTGGTCTACGATTGTCTTATCTTTAGCTAACAAGATTTTAATCAGATACATGAAAGATTAAAACCTTAAGGAAGTTATATTCTTAACGAAGATCTAACCATTACAGTGAAGACTTTGTCTACATAATATTCACCCTACATTATGACCAGGAAGGTCAAGAAGATACTGTTTCATGGCAAGATTTGCTTAAAGATATATCAAGAGTAGTCGCTCTCAAGGGTTAGGGTTAAGACTCGAGTAAGTGGTTGTAGCCAAGACCTGGGTAGTTACATGATAGTAATTCGGGTGTTTGAGACAAAAATAACCAATGATCCATATGTGTTATTCACTTAGTGAATCTTCACTCTCTAAAGAAGGTCTCTACAACAAAGCTAAAATACTGTACATTTGAGACTATAATAAGAAGGGATCTTCATCTTAAGCTATTATCTATTAGTGTTTATGATTAATCATTTTATCAGTAAATAAAGGATGTGAGTAAAGTAGAAGTAATGAATTAATGAGCACTGCTAGGTGCTATAGTTGCAAGATTGCCTAAGCAATAAAAGTATAGAATCCTGGCTTTCTTTTGATAAAATGAACAGTGAATTGAAGTGTTTTCATGAAAGGAAAAACTGTCTTTGTTGCAAATGTCCAAACCCTCCTAGGGTTCGTACTAAGTCGAATACCACCTAGTAGAGGGTATTATGTAAAGGAAGTTTTTCTTATTAGTCCATGACCATTTAGGTCAAGATAGTTGTTTTTCTTGGCAAGGGAATGCCAAGTAAATCATTGAGAGAAATATCCCTTGTATTTTGTTTATCTCGAACTTGTGGCAGTTGCCAAGACCTGAAAGTTATGCCAAGTAACGTGGGGGTTCGAGGAATGGTTAATATCTTGTCAACTCATTAGAGTTTATGTTTAGTATGAAAAGTTATGTTGTGTTACAAGCTCTTTGTGATTGTTTATTGGGTGGAATAGTTAGTTCTAGTATGCCCTAGGTCAGTAGCGTTTTCCAAGTCGAGCAGGGTGGGTAAACCACAACTACGCTCTAGAAGCATTTCGTACAGTTGTACAGAAACTATGGCCATAGTGAGTGCAAGAGCCACTACTTGCACTTTTCAGTTCACCGTGACCTACTTGCTTAGCTAGCCAGAGTTGTCATTCTTAGTTGGAGAGTATCCATAGTAGTACGATAGTGTTAGTTAAGTAGGGCACAACACTAGAGCTCAGATGGCAAACTGAGAGGGTTCCCAACAAAACCTTTTGTTGAAGGATAAGGCCACTTCCAGTGAGGAAGGTGAGCGGGGAACTGCTTAAGTCTAAGGTTGGAGGTAAAGCACCCAAATGATGCTCTCCCTCTGGTAGATGGCGTGTTGAGTCTTGGAAGATAGTAAGAATCAGATGAGGTTCTCTTACCCTATTCTCTCACAGTTCTTTATTTAGCTTAATCAATTAAGTGATGAAAAGATTTGTATCTTGTTTTTGATATTGGTGTTATCAGTTAAATAAGTAAAGATGCAACATTCTTTATATGATTATGCAAAAGAAATGTAGTAGCATGATGGTTTATGTTTAGATGTTTAAAAAAAAATTATATTCACTTTTCTCGTTTATGTTTTAACCTTTTGGTGAAAACTCTCAGTTAAGCTATGTTAGTAGGAGTTTGGTTGTTACAATAAAAATGCCAGATTCACTTCCACATAATCCTTTGTTAGTGTTTGTATCTTAGGGAGATAATTTCTCCTAAGTTAATATAATAAATAATTAATAAGGCAAGTCGGCCTTAATCACAAATTATATTATTTATTAAAAGGAGGCCAACCTATGTGAAGAGTCACCATGTTTTGTATATATACAAGATGGAATCAAGTCATTCTCATATTCATATTCACATTCTCTACAAAGCAGAAGTTCGCCTACGTCCAATAGATCAAACTTCAAGGGGAAGCATATCTATTTGTACTTAGCATCAAGGAGTGATGCTATTATTCATTGTATTATTTCAGCCTTGAGTAAGGCCAGAGTTGTAAGCAGATTTATGCTCTTTCATTAAGTACATAAGAAACATATTATTGGCTGGGTTTTTCTCCCTCAAGAAGGAGGGTTTTCCCAGGGTATATGCTGTGTTCTATTGTTCATGTGTTGTTGTATTTCTGCTTATTGCAAATCTGATCCTAAAACTAACATTCTTTACCTATGCCTATCTCTAATAGACATGGTAGACCAACAGTTGCAACACAAGAAAGAACAAGTTTAAAGCAAGGTGCAATGTTTAATGAGAAATCTAGGGTTGCTTCAGGTGAAACCCACTTGAAGACATGAAGACTGCTTCATGCTAAAGAAGATGATGAAGAATGTTTTCAGGCAAAGCTTGAGCAAGCAATTTGCCAAAGTCTCAACACCTATAATGCCAAGCACAATTTTGTGAGTTTATGCGAAGCTACTAAAACTAAAGGTGGATACCCTACACTGATGGCATTGTATAAGTTGCAAGTAGTTGGCCTCTAAAAGTAGCAACTAAAGTGGGAACATTTGGGAATGGTTTGAAACTTGAAGGAATGAATTAGGCAAGGTTGTTTCTTGAATGTTATCATACAATCGCTATGACATTTATGGAGATTTTGGGAAGAAATTCTTGCATTTTCAAACTCCTTGCATGTCCATGTGGGTGATCCTCATGTTGTGTGTGCACTCCACATTATTTTGTTATTTTAAGTTCACTGACCATAGATGCAACACCTACTTTTTTGAGAATTGCTCTAGGTTCACTTTATCTGTAATGTACCCAACTCAAATCAAGATGATTAGCAATAGATTGGCTGTCCTTTCCTTGGTTTACCCAAGAGGAAGAGGACGTAGAGCATCATTGGGTAAGAAATGAAGTCCTTGGCTTGTTCTTAATTCTAATTTTAAGTTGAGTGCACATATTTTGATGCAGCTTAAGTGAGTTTAAGTTATTTTAAGGAACTTAAGTTATTTTATGTTGGGCACGTCTTTTTAGGCAGCTTAAAGTGATGCCTAGCCAAGGGACTTAAGTTGTCCCCTCTTTATGTACTTAAGTGACATCTTTTAACATGTGCTAATTAGCCTAAAGGGGGGATCTAGCTTCTAGGAACTAATAAGAACATATTTTTAGGGTTTTAATGTGATCCTTTAGATTAAAGATGTTAAGATGGAGGGTGGAGATTAAATCATATGGTTATGAGTTGTTACATAACACCCTAAAGGTTCATTTTGAGGCATTATGTGATGAAGTTTTTTGCTTATTGCTCCTGCAACTTGGCTTGAGGATTGAAACCCTTAAGTATCTCTGGTTATGGTGAGACATACGAGCTCTCCCTAGTCAGAAGAGTGTGTTTCGGTGGAAGAACTTCGATTTGTGAAACCCTAGAAAATTGTTTATTGTGGACTGCAAGATTTTATCAGGTTTGGAGGCCAAAATTATAATGTTATCATTGTTGGATATTCAGATTTGAAGACATTCACTACTGCAAATCATTTATTCCTGTATTTTCTAAAGACGGTTGTTAAAGGGCAACAATTTCAAACTTATAGCTAGTCATTTTGAGAGCCCAACACCAATTTTGGAGGGTCGACTAGGATTAGAAAATATTCTGACCTAAATCTGCAATAGTTTGGTATGAAATTTGCTCACTTATTTGATGAAAATATCTGATATGTAATTCTGGAAATTCTTGGGCTTTTTTAAGGGTTTGAATTGTCATTTTTCTAAGCATAGTAATATTCAGAATTTTCTATTTTTTCGTTGTAAATCTGATCAGAAATTTTGAGTTTGTTTGGAGCTACTTTAATGCAAATAAATTTCAGATTTATGCCCTAGTTTGTGAAAGATTTTGTTATTAGATTTGTGCCCTAGTTGCAGAAATTATTGTTTTCTTTTAGTATCCTATTTGGGGATATTACAGTGGTATCAGAGCATGCATGATTATTTATGTCAATTGCAAAAGTTTAGAAAATATTTCATTGGGGATATTACAGTGGTATCAGAGCTGCAAGAACTTGGTAGCCTGTTTTGGTTGACTACATGCATGGAAAGGGCGGTCATAGCTTGGAAAAGCTTAAGGAATCAATGGAAAATCCCAATCAACGACCATCATCAAATGAAGAAGCAAAACAAATGTTTTTAGAAATGGTGAGGATGTTACATGATAACAATCTTTAAAGTCAGCTGGCTCATAACACAACATATGGAAGGTCTTTAGTGCATACAGAGAGGGAAGTAAATAGAAAAAATGCAGAAAATAAGGAATGTTCTTCCAAAAAATCCATGGGTTCGTCACAATCTAGACCATTCATGCCTACTTTCATACAAGAAGATGAACCTACACAAGAGGATCCTATTGAAAATAATGAGGATGCTGAAATACTAGCTATCTATCAAGCTTTGGGATTGGATTTTCAATCAGCCATCTCTTTCAGGGACTACTTGGAGGTCACCAAGTGCACAAATCCCAAGCAAAAACAAAATCAAGGGAAGCAGAATTATGGGTTGCAGAAGA
The DNA here is from genome assembly GCA_007115665.2 of Sequoiadendron giganteum. Taxonomy (NCBI): domain Eukaryota; kingdom Viridiplantae; phylum Streptophyta; class Pinopsida; order Cupressales; family Cupressaceae; genus Sequoiadendron; species Sequoiadendron giganteum. The sequence goes on from CM021109.1 coordinate 114,535,832, forward strand.
GGTTCGAACAACTATCCCTACCTAGTTTTGATGGATCATCCAAGTGTACAACTAGAGCTTGGATCTAGAAATTGGACACTTATCTTGCTTTAAATCGGATGAAGGAGATTGAGGCCATCAAGTTTGCTACCCTTCACCTTGAAGGAGCTGCACATGAGTGGTGGTATCATGGGTTAGTGACACAAGGACATGGACCAATAGTCTCTTATGATCATTTTTGCACTACATTGATAGAACGGTTTGACCATAAGGATTCAGAGGCACACTCCAGGGAGTTGGCTCAATTGAGACAAGTTGGGACACTTGATGCATACATTTCAGAGTTTCAACGAATATTAGTTATGGTTTCTGATGTGACCGAGAAGAGGTTGATTTCTTGGTTCATAGAGGGTTTTTTAGAACCTCTCGTAGGTTGGGTCAAAGCTTTTGATCCACCATCCTTGCAAGATGCTAGTAAGCGTGCAAGGAATATGGAGTTATCTACACCACAGGCTAGGTTCCCTAGTAAGTTTCCGTAGAAAACCTCACTGCAGAATTGGCCACAGAAGGACAAGAAACCAGAGTATACTAGACCAGTAGGAGGGATATCCAAGCCAGTTTGTGGGCTATCTTGTGATTTGAGGGACGAGTTGAGACGAAAGAAGCTTTGTTATGATTGTCGTGAGCCTTGGACAACTGGACATAAGTGTAAGAATGGGGGCAATGGCCATTGGATTGAGGTCTTCGAGGAGCCTAGTGATGATGAGTTGGAGGAGACCCAAGTCCATGATGAGCAGCAGGAGCAGATGGATGGGGAGTCAAGCGCAGATGAGCATCAAGATGACTCGACACAAATGGAGGGTGCAATTGCAACTCTCTCCACCACTCCTCATTATAACGCCTTCAAAGTTAAGGGCATCATACAAGGACAGTGAGTTATTGTATTGATTGATATTGGGGCCACCCACAACTTCATTGATGCATCCTATGTGAAGAAGCGGGGTTTGAAATTTGAAGAGCATGATGGCTTCCGAGTGAAGACAGCGAATGGCACATTGTGTTGTGTTAATTTTGTGCCACAATTGAGTATGTCTTTGGGCAACTACACCCTTACTAATGATTTCTATGTGATTGACATTGAGGACACCAATGTTGTTTTGGGTGCTTAGTGGTTGCATTCTATCAGTCCATATGTCACGGACTTTAAAACCATGCAATTGAGTTTTTCCGCAGATGGTAAGAAGGTGGTGTTATGAGGCTTATCTTTAGAGGCACCGAGAGTTATTTCAGCCAAGAGGATGGAGAGAATTTTTTGGCATTCAAAGGCTGAGTGGGCAGTGCAGTGTTTTATTTCAGATAAGTCTTCGGATATAGGACAACGTAGATATCATGTGGACATACAAGGCATGATGAACAAGCATAGTTTGGTGTTTTCATATTTACCACATGGACTACCTCTGGATCGTGGATTTGAGCATGTCATTGAGCTTGTGGACAGCAAACCAGTGGTTACGGATCCCTATCGTCATCCTAAACAATTTAAGGATGAGATTGAGAAGACTATTCGGCAATTGTTGGATGCAAGACATATACGGCCTAGCTCTAGTCCTTTCGCTTCTTCTGTTATTTTGGTGAAGAAGAAGGATGGTACAATGAGGATGTGCATAGATTATCATGCACTTAACAAGAATAAGTATCCTATTCCATATATTGATGAGTTGTTGGATGAGCTACATGGAGCGATCTATTTCTCCAAAATAGATCTTCGTTCAAGATACCATCAGATTCAAGTTCGAGAGCAGGATGTACACGAAACAACTTTTAGGTGTCACTATGGACATTTTGAGTATTTGGTGATGCCCTTTGGATTATCAAATGCTCTGGCTACTTTTTAGTCTTGCATGAACCATGTGTTCAATAAACAGTTGAGGAAATTTGTGTTGGTTTTCTTTGATGACATATTAGTATATAGCAAGACATGGAAAGAGCATCTTCGACACCTTGATGAGGTATTGAGTATCTTAGTAGCTAATTCTCTTTTTGCAAAAGCCTCTAAATGTGAGTTCGGTACGATTGAGCTATTGTACCTAGGATATGTCATTGGGAATGGTGGAGTGAAGGTACATAGAGAGAAGATTCAAGCTATACTTGAGTAGCCACCACCCAAGAACGTGTCACAATTGAGGGGTTTTGTTGGTCTATGCACATACTATAGATAGTTTGTGAAGGGGATTTCTTCATTAACCGCTCCTTTGATAGATTTGACCAAGAAGGATGCTTTCAGGTGGACGGATGAGACTCAAAGAATCATGGATCATCTTAAGAAGGTAATGAGTATTTGTCTTGTTTTGGCTTTACTAGATTTCTCTAAACCCTTTGTGCTTGAATGTGATGCATCTGGTATTGGTATTGGGGCTGTTTTGATGCAAGATAAGTATCCCATTGCTTATGAGAGTCGAAAATTGAATGAAGTTGAAAGGAGGTTCTCTACATATGATAAGGAGATGTTGGAAATCATGCACGCACTGGAAAAGTTTGGACAATATCTTGTGGGCAGCAAGTTTATAGTGAGGACTGATCATAATAGCCTCAAGTATTTCATGGAGCAAAAAGGCCTAAATGAGAGACAACAACGTTGGGTAAGTAAGCTACAAGGGTATGATTTTGACATTGAATTTGTCAAAGAAAAAAATAATGTTGTTGCTGATGCATTGTCTAGAAATCCTACGTTTTGCTCACTCTCAGAAATTTCAACTACTTGGAAGAATCACATACTAACTGAATATTCAAAGAATCAGCATGCTTGTGATATTTTAGATGGTAAAGTTGATGATGGAAGATATAAAGTGCTGAATGACATCATCTATTACAAGGATAGAATCTACTTAGTGCCTGAAAGTAAGCTAAAGCATAAGATTCTTATTGTTGTTCATAACAGTCAGCTTGCTAGTCATCTTGGTTATTTGAAGACATACAGGTACATTCATGAAAGATTTTCATGGAAGGGTATGAAAGATGATGTTCTTAAACATGTAAGGGAACGTCTAGAGTGCCAAAGAAACAAGCTTGAAGTTTCTTTTCCAGCAGGACTGCTACAACCACTTCCTATTCCCACTCAGAAATGGGAACAAATATCAATGGATTTTATTGCGGGGCTGCCTAAGGTGAATGGTAAGGACAGTACTTTTGTTGTGGCAGACAAACTCACTAAATATGCTCATTTTATGCCTATGCCTTTCGAATTTAAAGCACCACAAGTTGTTGGTCTATTTTTTGAGCAAATTTTCAGAGTTCATGGAGTGCCAAAGAGGATTGTAAATGATAGAGACCGTATATTCATCATCACTTTTTGGCAAGAATTGATGAAGTTGGCTGGAACGGAACTTGATCATAGCACTAGTTATCATCCTCAAACGGATGGTCAAACTGAAATTGTTAACAAATAGCTTGAAGGTATTTGAGGAACTATGTTTCAGGACAGGAAAAAGCATGGGAAAAATGGTTACATCTGGCAGAATTTTGTTACAACACTACGTATCACATGAGCATTGGCATGACTCATTTCAAAGCTTTCTATGGCTATGAGGCATCTACATTTGTAGATTTATTTATTTTTAATTCCAGAGCTCCAAAAGCTCTTGAGTGGGCTAAAGAAAATCAAGACATCCTCAAAGCACTCACTTGGAGAATATTCAGATTGCACAGGAACAGCAAAAGAAATATGTTGATCGCCATAGAGTTGAGAGGTTTTTTGAGGTGGGAGACTTGGTATTTGTGCGTCTTCAACCTTATAGACAATCTTCCTTGAAAGTAAGTGGGATGGAAAAGCTTAAACCCAGATTTTATGGGCCTTTCAAGGTAACTAAGCGAATTGGTGAAGTAGCATATAAGTTGGAGCTGCCTTCTACAAGCAAGATCCACAATGTATTCCATGTGTCATGTCTCAAAAAGGCTCTTGGACAGCATGTGACACCCACTATGGAGTTTGCCTCCCATGGATGAAAAAGGTAAATTGATACTTATTCCGGAAACAACTTTGCAAGTAAGGGAGAAAAGGTTGAGAAATTAAGTAATTTCTGAATATCTTATCAAATGGAAACACTTGCCTTTGGAGGATGCAACATGGGAAGGAGAGGAGATTCTTAAGCATCCAAGCCTTCAAATGCTTGAGGACAAGCATTCTTTGGGTGGGGAGGATTGTAATGTCCCCAACTCAAATCAAGATAAGAAATGAAATCCTTGGCTTGTTCTTAATTCTAATTTTAAGTTGAGTGCACGTCTTTTGATGCAACTTAAGTGAACTTAAGTTATTTTATGTTGGGCACGTCTTTTTAGGTAACTTAAAATGATGCCTAGCGAAGGGACTTAAGTTGTCCCCTTTTTATGTATTTAAGTGAAATCTTTTACCATGTGCTAATTAGCCTAAAGGGGGCATCCAGCTTCTAGGAGCTAATAAAAAAATATTTTTAGGGTTTTAATGTGAGCTTTTGGATTAAAGATGTTAAGATGGAGGGTGGAGATTAAATCATATGGTTATGAGTTGTTATATAACACCCTAGAGGCTCATTTTGAGGCATTATGTGATGAAGTTTTTTGGTTATTGCTGCTGTAACTTGGCTTGAAGATTGAAACCCTTAAGTATCCCTGGTTTTGGTGAGACATACGGGCTCTCCCTAGTCAGAAGAGTGTGTTTCGGTCGAAGAACTTCGGTTTGTGAAACCCTAGCACATTGTTTATTGTGGGCTGCAAGATTTTATCAGGTTTGGAGGCCAAAATTACAATGTTATCAGTGTTGGATATTCAGATTTGAAGGCATTAACTACTGCAAATCATTTATTCCTGAGTTTTCTGAGGACGGTTGTTAAAGGGCAACAATTTCAGACTTAAAGCTGGTCATTTTGAGAGCCCAGCATCATTTTTGGAGGGTCAACTAGGGTTAGAAAATATTCTGACCTAAATCTGCAATTTTGGTATGAAATCTGCTCACTTATTTGATGAAAATATTTGATATGTAATTCTGGAAATTTCTAGGCAGTTTTAAGGGTTTGAATTGTCATTTTTTTGAGCATAGTAATATTCAGAATTTTCTATTTTTCAGTTGTAAATTTGATCTGAAATTCTGAGTTTGTTTGGAGCTACTTTAATGCAAACAATTTTCAGATTTATGCCCTAGTTTGTGAAAAAAATTGATATTAGAATTGTGCCCTAGATGCAAAAAATATTGTTTTCTTTTAATATCCTATTTGGGAATTTTACAGTGTTATCAAAACATGCATGATTATTTATGTCAATTGCAAAAGTTTAGAAAATATTCCGTTGGGGATTACATTATCCTAAGAATAATTTCTTTTAGCAGGCACAAATGAATGATCCATTTGAAGTACTAGCTGTGATCTATCTGCATTGTGCATGGCACAACTTCAGATTAGGAGTCAGTTAACATCTTAGATCACCCAAACTTGACTTGCTTGAGGGCAAACAAATTCAAGGAGGGAGGACTTGTAGTGTCCACTTTTTTGCATTAATGGAATGTGCGATCCACTCCTCTAATCCATAGTGTTGAGTGAGTGGCTAGTAGCATAGGAATATCAGATATATAGGTTGTAGTTACTTCAATTAGGAATAAGTTAGTTAATGGAATAAGGTGGATGAGTTAGAGTGGGCATTCCTTGTTTGATTCACTAGTTATCTGGTTCAAATTTAGTTATCTTAGACGTGTTTGTTAATTGGACTGACTATGATTAAGGAATGGATCAAATTTAGTTATTACTTAATTCAGACTTGTCAGTTAACTAATTGGGATTGCCAGTTATTGAGGAATGAAAAGAGGAAATAATGGAATATAAGAAATATTGTGTGAAAAGAGAAAGACATCTCAGACTAAAACAAAAAAACAATTATATTCTCAGGAGTGTGACAGATGTGTAAAAGAACTTGTAGGCTTTGGAGATAGAAACCTTCAAACATGACAATACTATTTTGGGGACAGAAACACTCAAGGAGCAGATCAAATTGCTAAGTATCATCATCGTCATCAGAGGTGTTATCAGATTTGTGGAGCATGCCTAGCAATTTGTAGCAAACTGGTAAATTTCGTTTGAAGTAAATATAAAAAATACAAAAAAATTATTGCTGGAATATTTCTGGGTGTATTATGTTTGCATTTAGTTGAGGTTTTTACAAAGTCCATGCCTTCTATGCCAGAATTTATGGAATAAAGATGATAAAATTCTAGCTTGGGCCATGCCATAATATATTTTTAAAGTTAATATCATTAACGTTATATTTATCTACTTAAGCACGTAAATAAGGTTGTAAATCTCTTAGCCATTTTGGTATTAGTTAGCATATTTCAAGGTATAACCAATACCATATTCTGTTTAGTATTCATGATACATATTTTGAGAAAATCTTAAAACTAAAGTTACTTCAGTGGGTGAACACATAAGTTTATTGCAAATTTGACCACAAAAAGAAATTGGATATCAGGCAGATTTAGATCAACGATTGAGGTCTTGTTTCTTCTACAGATGTACCTAACACCATTGGCAGTGGGGGCGATGACTTTATCATGAATGAATGTAATAACTCGACAGTCGCTCAGGATAGCGGCGAGTATAAATGTAACTGTTACTGCTGCCAGCAATACTTTCATTAGACCAAAACTTAACTGCAAATAGTGCCTCATCTTATACTGAGGATAGGGGCAAGTAAGGCCACATGCCTAACATTCAATTCGCAGATAAGACCACATGTGAAACCCTGATGACTTTGATGGAAGTGTATACTTGTCATGGCAGCTTAGTTGAATGAACATTTGATAGTTAAAGGAAACTCGATCTCATAGGTTTTTCCTATTTCATCTTAGGGTTCATACGAGACTATGGACCCCTTATTTTGAAGTGCAGGGGTGAGAATGAGAACTCTGTAAATATTTTTCAATACACCACAACCTCAATTAAATGCGATATGGGTTATCGGCCGCCTTATTGAAAATCCCATAGCTTATAGTGCATTACTCAAATAGGAATCTTGTGAGTGCGAATCTAGCTGCTATTTTGAAGGCTGTTGAGCTTGCGTAAGCAGGCCTGTTCAATGCAAATTAGATGATGAAATGAACATTCGAAAAATAAGTTAACTGAGAGCAGAAGCAACAAAGAAAAACACCTGGCCAATTCAGTTGGCACCCAAGAAGACGGGACTGCTCGTTTCACTTCATCAAGCAAAACTGGCTGAGATTTTGTAAGCTCAACACTGAAAAGGTTAATAACCCAGGCATCAAACGCCAAAGCCTTTGTACTGGATGCATCTTTCTGCCAAGAGGTTTTGAAATCATAGGCAGCATTAAAGAAACCGGACGGAATTTTTCCAGATATCTTAAGCTCCTGATTAAAATGCTCACTCATCTGTAAACAGAGCATCAATGTCGATTGCGGCCAAATTGCCATTTAGTACAATCATAACGAAATATCTTAGGCCATTCGTCATAAAACAATTATAAATAATAATCCAATAGAATTTTAGTTTTTAGTTTTCTTTAAATTCCTCGCTACCCTGAAGGAAATGATTTATTAATGCTGTTCCAAAAAAATTTGAGTTTAAATTTATTATATTTAACTTGCCTGCTGGAATGACAGTATGTCGGAACTGAAGCGCAATCTTTCGCCTTTGTCACATCTGATGGACTTCGAAACGTTTGATATTACAAGGCCTCCAGGTAAAACTAAATCGTGTATGTGTTCATGGTCCAACTGAATAAGTCGGCGCGAGTTCGAGTCTCCACCTTTGCAGTAAGCGAGACGCAAATCCTGAGTGATGTCAAATCCCTGGCCTATTGCGCTCATTGCCTTCCATGCCTGTTCCCGTGCTTTTTCATTATTTGCCATGATTTCTTATTCAACATTCATTTCCTTCCAATGCCTTTCAAGATGAAAACTGGGAGAGCAAAAATAAAATTGCTTACACAGTTGCAGTGAGAGGATCCGAGAATTCAAGAATAATTGCAGCCTAACTTATGGCTCATTTTAACAAATTATCTCTGGTGATGTTTTTCAATGGTCAAAGCTAAATTTTAGTCAATACAGCGCTTTAGATCATTCCATGATTTATTACAGAATGAACCAAGAAAGTAGGCAGCATGTGCAGAGAAATGGCAATAAGATAATAATTTTTTTATTTTTAATAAGATGAATAATTTTTTATTAAAAATTTAATATTTAAATAGAGTGATTTAATAGAGGGATTTTGTATTTTTATTTGTTTTTAAAAAAAAATATTAATGATATTTTATGTTTTTAATAGAACAAAATTTATGGATTTAATAGATAGATCCAAATTTTTAAGATTGTAAGTTTAATATAATAGATAGTGTATATTATTTTCAAATAATAATATTATAAACAGTTGATTTTAATTTTTTCAGTTGTAGTAAATCACAATACAATTTAATAAGAGTAGTTGTGTTCTACAATTTATCTTTGGTTTATAACCTTATTGATATTAAAATATTGATCTTCAAAACAATTCATAGTTAAAGCATACTTAAGTTGGAGTAAAGTGGGATGGATGACTTTGGGGAAGTATTAATCATCAAGTCCTAATACTTCACCCCTATGAAGATCATTTAGATGTAATAAATGTTAAATAAACTATTTTTGCTCATGAGTTTTTTCCATAAATAAACAAAGCCTTAGTGTTATTTAATTCCTCATCAAATGTTGTAGAATTCATAAGAATTTTCCTAATGTTATTTATTTCTTCATCCAAAGTTCATAGAATTCAAAAAACAATTATGTTTCATTATGTTTGACCAATTAATTGTTTTATAAGAATTGTCATCATTTTATTTGGGAATGTCAATCTTAACATTTATTCTTGACATACAAATTTCAATTGGCATTTGATGTTGTATTTCTTCTCATATTTGAAATGTCTTGTTTCTCTTTTTTGGGAAGTCTAAGTGGATAGCTCTTTGCTCACAGCAAAAGATTGAAAGATATTCATTCCACCAAAATCGCTTAGAACATGATCCTAACATCATCCTTTATGATAACCAGAACTTTGTACTTAACAAAACTTGATCTCTTTTTATCTTTATTTATACATTTTACCTGATTAAAAATTAAATTTATATTAAAATAATTATCAATTATAATTTTCTAACTCATATAATATTAAATTTAAGATAAAATATATAATATTTATCCAATTTCAATTTAAAAAATCTATAAATATTAAAAATATATTTTTAATAATAAATATCTATTACAATTTATTCAAACCTTTGAAAGTCAATTACTTTAATATTATCACATGATTTTGATCGGTTTTACTTTTCATAAAATAATTATAAAATTTTAAAAAATAATAATAAAAGTCGTACTTCATAATCTGCAAAGTCTAACTCAGAGAAAATTCTAAAGAGCAAAAGCTAGGAAACTTCCCAATCATTTATCTATGAAGACTTCAGAATGCATATTGACTGTATTTACTAATTAATTAATAAATCAAATCAAATGTACATCTTAATGTCTGAATTGACAACTTCTGAATAAATTAAATTTGACTCTCAAACTGTTACAGAAAATTGAGTTTTTGGGGAATACTTGGTTGCTTCCTCAGAGCCTGCGATTCAGATTCCCTTCTTGAAATTTCCTTTCCTGCTGTCACAACTTTTTTCAATTGAACAAAACCAAAGATAAGATCACAATAATATGCTTCATAAAACAATTCAAATATCAGAATTAAAGAGCTTCACAGTACAGTAAGCTATCGCAGCCATATATAAGAAGGCACAGCAAAATTCATTTATAATGGTTATCGAGAAAGTAGTTAAAATAGTTTTGAGGAAATTAATATAATATCATATAAATTATCTCTTAATGTTATCGGATCCCTTAAATACATGGATGATGATATCAGATTTGATTTTCTAAAAATGGAAGACAGCTCATTCACATTAAGACTTTAATTAACAGATCCCGCCAGATAAATTAAATCATATTGAACGCCTTATATAAGGCAATTATTTCTCAGTCTTACACAGAAAAAACGAATTTCCATCTGCTTTTGTCAACAATGGCGTTTTGTCAACCTTTGCGCCATTGTTGACTCCACAGCCACCTAAATATAAGTAAATAGGTTTACATGTATTTTTCACACTTGTTCATCTTTTCAAACATGCTTATAAGTAGCAGGTTTACATTTATTTTTCACACATGTTCATGTTAATTAAATATAAAAGTAGTTGGTATTGACATAGTGTAAAAAGTTAAATGATGGTGTTTGATTTTTGACGTCAAGATTTAAGTCTTGTTGACACATTACTGCTGAATATTTATATTGAAGATGAAATCCCCCATTTATGATCTTATAGACTCATAACTTGGAATAAAAACATTTACTAGACCTCTGTCTTTTTAAGTTTTTTATTTGAACAGAAACTTAAACATTATTGCCAATATTTGGCCTTATGGTGGAGAACTTGTACTCTTGAGAGAGAGGTCACAAGTTCAAATCTTGCAGGGGGTAAGGTATGTACACCTCATATTGTGGAGCACGAGTTAGTTGCCTCCCTCATATTGGGAGTATGAAGAGTCTCATATACTTTAAGCCATCTGTAGACCCGAAAACAAACCGCTTGGTATCGTGGACTATAAAAAGACCTTTCCTTTCCTTTCCTTTTTGGATTTATAAATAATGCAGATTTGAATCTGACTAAGAACAATCTATCAATTTTACAAGTCAATTCTCAATTATAGCATAGACAATGTTGTGAAAGAACAAAAAGATAGAAACAAACCACTTGGTATCGTGGACTATAAAAAGACATTTCCTTTCCTTTCCTTTTTGGATTTATAGATAATGCAGATTTGAATCCGGCTAAGAACAATCTATCAATTTTACAAGTCAATTCTCAATTATAGCAGAGACAATGTTGTGAAAGAACAAAAAGATAGAATGAAAACTTGTCGAACAATTTGGGAGTAGATTCAGGGTTGACTGATTCAACACATTATCATCACAACCCTAATTTTTTATGCAAAAAAAATGGATATTTATTATTTTACTTTGGTATTATTAAGTCAAAATTTGGTAAATGGATATCAATTTTGGTTTGGAATTATTAAGTTAAAATTTGTTAAATGGATTTTCATTTGACTTTGGTATTATTAAATTAAAATTGGTATATTTTATTTTTATAAGGTTCCAAGTAAGGATTTCCAAAAGATTTATAATCTTTTATAAAATCAATTTTTATTTTATATTATTTAATTTATAAAGATCTTTTATAAAATTTAATAATAGTTTATAAGGTAGAAAATCTATTTTTTAATTTGTTAATTTTATTTTTAATTTCTTAGGGATAGTTTGTGATTTATCAATGTAAGATTGTGTTGCATGATCATCTCATTTGAGATGGATGGCCCACACACTCTCTAAGGTAATTTTATATTTATGTCAATTTGGAGGTCCATGGACCCTTAGATCTTAATGAAAAAGATTTAGATTCATTCCCACCCTTAGAGTTCTTTTGGCTTCAAGGTGTACCTAAATTTGTTGAGGTTGCACTTTGTAAATGTTTCTAATTATTATTTTTTCTACAAGGTGATGGCCATGGTTTTCACGTGCACATTTCAAGATAGCAATTTTAGAGTTGAAAAGGATTCTTCTTGTTCAATCTTCATGAAGATTAACTTGTTTATATGAATAATTTTGAGTAGAAATTATATGGACAAGTGTGTGAGAATAGTATAGTAACATATATCAACATGAGTTCTTATTAGAGTGTACTTGGTAGGATTTTTCTAGAATCTTCCCCTAAAATACTCTTGCATATCCCCGTAAGCCTTAGCAATATGAAGAGTGTCAATTTTTTGGAATTTTTTAGTTAATTTAAGGTTCTTGTCTTCCTAATAATAATGGGTGCCCCCTTGATGTATATCAATAATTAGTGAAACATAGAGAAATAGGATAGGGGAATTTCCCAAAATAGAAAAGTGGATCCAAAGAGGGAAAAAGGGTCCTACTTTAATTTCATTAGGAATTGAGATCCCCAACAAGAATTGACTAACTACCCTTAAGAGAATCAATTCTACGAAAGGATCTCTAGATTTCCCTTTTTTGTTGGGACGGGGGTCTAGGTCAAATAGCACTTTGGGGAGAAAGATTATAAATAGCATATAAACTCCAAATTGTGATCTATAAAGTGCATTTAGAAGCTTGAACATAAAACTAATGGAACCTACAAACTTTAGGAAGAATCTAGAAGGGATAAATATTGTGCACCTCTCTCAAAAAGTGTTTTTTCAAGGCTCACTGAGGACTCATTCACCCTATGGTGAATGGGTCCTGGCTAGGGCTCCGAAAAAATTATTTTTATGTTTTGTTCTCCTGTGTTTGCACTCCCAGATTCTTGAATCTCGCATCTCGCAATTAGAAAGCCAAAAATAAATTATGTAGATCAGTTTTCACGAAATTTCAACAATGGTGACAACTTTGACAACATTGACAACTTTGCATTTTTTGTTCGTCAATAGATCTTCCACCTAAAATATATAATCACACATCAAGAGAGAAAAAAAATGTTGTTTGTTAGGTGAATGGGGGTTTGCCTTGGTCAAACCCCATTTTGGTATTTAAACCTTGAAATGAATAAGAGCATGAAAGGAATGATGAATGAACAAATCTATATAACAACTTACCAAACCTTTGTTTGAACCTTGATAATGGAGGTATGCAACTTGCATGAAATGGCCTCAATGGATGTGAATCTTGACTTTGAATCTTTGCTTGAAATGATATTGTTATCACAGGGATTTCCACCCGCATGCAAAGATGGAAAGCTCTGTAATCTTGTGTAACATTGGACTAAATCCAAGTTGTGGGTACACTATACAGAACTAGACCTCTAAATTCTAGGTCGGCTTCCTTTATGATATTCGAATGATTTTGTGTAACTTGTTTGGAAAAGGGAAGAAAGGATCTAATTGAATGCATAAACTGAACTTAAAACAAAATAATGGTGATGCACCTAATAAATGAAACTTGATCTGCAACCTAACTCATAGATGACTTATCAATATTTTTATTTGCACAACTAAATCCGACAACTTAAGCACTTGAATGTTTCATACAAAGGCTTTGACATAATATCTTTTCGAACGAAAACTCTGTTTTCACAACCAAAATATAAGGTAATCATATGCATAATGTATAGCCCGTGAACTTAAGCATAACTGCATGCATACATTTATGAAAGAGACTGAAAGATTAGAGGTTCTGAAATGAAACACAATAATCTCTCGATCGAATCCAACTCAATGATGATGCTTGAAATCTTGAAGGCAAAACTATATAACACTAAAAATAAAAAAGAATTCATATCCAAATTATGAACATGATTAACCTGTAATGTTGTAAAACTATATTAATGTAAAAGCTGAGTTACAAATCTCTTTCTCTCTGCAAAAAGTATGCCAAAAGAGATAAAAAATAAGAAGTAAAGAAAAAAGGATAACTTTTTCCAATATATACAATAATGGCATGCACAAAGCACCCAAGAAGTGGAATTGAAAGCTAACTCCAAGTGAAAATATTTGAATCTCCAAAGTGATCCACGAGCAGAAATAAAAATCCATGAAAAAGGGGCTCTAACTCATGCAAAAATGAGTGAACTCGGGCTCAAACTCAAAGTCGACTCATAGTCGACTCACAGGGCACTCAAACTGAACTGAAAACTCTCAAAATCTAGATTGGACCTCATGCAAACTCCATCTTAATGCCTAATCCGCCCATGCATGATCTACTCCACTTTACTTGTGTTCTCACACATCTTGGGAAAGGTGATAGTATTATTAAATATCAAAGATAATCCAGATGATTATCTTAATATTTAATATGTAATAGTTTTGCTCTAAATATATTATATATTAAATACTAAGGTTACAAGAAATTACCTTTAATATTTAATACATTGTTGATTTTTGCGTCAATAATCATGCAAAAATACAAGTGGAGGGTATCTTCACTTAAACATTTAAATGACAATCTTGAACTTTGACTCCTATATCCTCCTTCAAACTCATGGCTTCCTTTGATGATTAGGTCGATTGACTAAGAAGTCAAGACCATGATATTATTAAAATGAAATGACTTTGTTTTGTTCTTTTAAAACATACTAAAAAAAAACCCATTCTCCATTCGAATTAGGGCTCTCAGTAAAAGCACAGGTAAATCTTTCATTCATTTTTATCTTGCACCTTTGGAGAACAAGTCTGGTGCGCCACTGTAAGGGTTTGAAACTCAACCTATGAATATTCAACCACTTCTGAAGCTTTTGTATGAAGATCTTGTGGCACGATTGTAGAAGGTAAGCCATCTTGGCTACCATCGAATCATTTCATTTTCATTTTACATATTATGCAAGGAAAGCTGAGGTATTTTAGGCACCACCATTGATATTCTTCTCATGTGTCTCCTTGCTACATTTTTTGTGGTAAAATGTGTTCCCTGTGCATTCAAGAATTTGTAATAATATTGACTTCGAGGGTATTACCTTCATTTCAAAATCATTTTTTTAGCTTATTGGTCGTGGCTATAGCATTATATCTAATGTCTAAAGCTTGAAAATAGGATTGTGAGAGGTGATCTTTGTTCCCTATATTTCTTGCCTTATGCGGAGGTTTTTCTTATTATTTAGCAGAAAAAGAAACTTGTGCCTTATGTATCTCTCCTTCTCTGTTGTATGTGGTGCCATCGTGCCTTTTGGGTGTTCATATATTTGTAGGGCCGCGAATTCTTTTAAGTTTTGGGTATTATTTCTCTATTTTCTATACTGTGATTCTAAGAGATTATCATGTATGTCCTTCTGGAAAGAATACTTCACTATCTCAATGTACCTGAACTTTTATCTACTTTTTTGTAGAAGGTTGTATTTTTGTAGCTCTTCATTTCTTCTTGAGGGTTTTTGTGAATGTCCCTTCATCACTTTCCGTCACAAAAAATTGCAAGTGATTGTCTGTTGTTATTTCAAAATACATTTATGCTCTATTTTCATCTTCATTGGACTTTCATAGTCACTTGCATTGGTTTGCATGGGGTTTCTAGCATCACTCCAAAGCTATTGAATCTATATTTAATGATATATTGTAGCACTATGTTTTCATAACTGTAGATTGCTCTGATTGCTCTCCTTAGTGTTATTCAATGAGCTATTGTTGGCATTTCCTTTGAACTAACAGGCACCATGATTCATGCTATGGTTGTGATATTATTGCTTCTCTTGTCTGAAACCCCTTTGTAATTGAAGATATTTGTATTTTGTTTCTTCAATCTTCATTTGACTTCCCCTGTATGGAGAGATATTTGTATGTTGTTTCTTCAATCTTCATTTGACTTCCCCTGTATGGAGAGTATTCAACTTGTTGCCCTCATATTTAAACATCCTGATATTTGGATTAACATCCATAAATCAAATCTCCTTATTTTGTTGATGATTATCAAAGGTCCTCTTCAATGGTACATGTTGCCCATTATTTGATCACTCCTTATCACCATGGTTGTCATGCATTGGATTTTCAAAGGCTAAAATAGATGCAACTATTGTTGAATTTTAAATTCCAAAGGTCTCAACATTTATTTCAATATTAAGTTGCAATGTTTCCCACCAATTAGTAGCCTCAAATAAGACAATTACTTTTATTCGCTTTGATCAAAGTCTGGGCAATTTAAAACAATCATGCAGCCTGTGCAACCTTTGGGGAAATAGTGCCATATGAAGACCTACAAATATACTAAATGAGGAACTCAGAGAACCAAGAGTAGTTCTCAATCATCAACACTTTTGGTGGACCTTGCTCATTTTTATGTAGCTCTTAACAATCACAACTACTACTTTTAAGGAATGGTTGTCTTCCTTAATACCTGATGGTTGCCTTGATGTGTTATTTAAAATTATTTCTCTTCTTGCATATTGCAATGTATTGTATCTTGATGCTTTCTAATATGAAATAGAGAATCATATTTAAAAACTGAATATTCCTTCAAAAGATGACTATTCTACAATTGAAAATTGATGTACTTGTATTATTTATGAATGAACTTTGTTCTCTGAAAGATAAACTACGTTTTCATATGGTACTCAAACATCAAAGATTCAACTACCTTCAGCATGTTGGGCTCAACCCTTGTGGGAGCCACATTTTCTTCACATGCTGAAATGTTAGAAAGATATGAACCATAAATGAAACATGTACCTATACCTGCACAATAAACAAACATGTTAGCAAAAAATAAGTACCTTTCCTGGTGATTTGCCTTGGATGTCATGAATCTTCAATGCTCATTTTGTTTTTTTTATCAGATATAAGGTAGCAAATATTTATGTGATTAGAGATGCATAGGATTTTTGTGGAACCTTGAGCTCTAACACCTCTGTTCACCCTTGTAGATTTCTCTTTGGAGCTTGAACTGGACGACTCAACGATGCTGACAGAGTCTTCAACAACGAGATTTGTCATTCATCGGGAAATGATGGGTCTCACTTTTAATTTCATGCATTTCTCTTTCTTGTATTTATTTGTTATCTTATATCTGATGAGATATAGTTACTCCCACTGCTTGTGTGGGACCTCATCTTTTTACATTATGAATAAAAGAAAACTATGCAATTTCATGAAATTATTTCAAAATGTTCTTGCATAATATAACTAAAATTCACTTTGTAATCAATCATTGCACAATAATGAATACTTAGCAGAAAATTTTAAATATCTTGTGTACCTTTTGGCTTGAATTTGTAATTCAACTCTACGTGTTTTGAGTTATAGCTAAAAATAGGTAATATATACTTTGAATGCTTGATTGAATCATGGAACCTACATCAACATATTAGCTCTTTAATAACATGCATGAAACCACATAACTTTGACATAATGCTCGGATCTTGATTGTTGCACAACAAATGATGAAAAAATCTTCCCTTGAATTCTCTTGAAATCACTCTTGATCATAAACCTTGATTTGGGATTTGAACACTTGAAAATATAGGTGAAACATAGTGAAATGACCTCTTATTTATATGTAAGTAACCTTAATATCCCCAAATTCAAATATCACAAGCTGACATTGAATCATGGATTTGAAAATGTTAAAATACCACCAAAAACATATTTTAAAGGGGGGTCCTAGGTCTAAGTGAGGACTATGGTGAATGAGTCCTAGGTCACTTACCTTGGACACACATTCTTCAAGGTTGAGTGTTATGTTATATCATTAATGAATGTCGGGTTTTATCCTTCAAAAATTGTAATTAATTAGGCTTGGATTTGAATTAAAGAGGCCATTTAAGGGCTAATTAAGCTCACTTAACTAGGGGGGCCCTAAATAAGTGTGAAAGTGTAAATAAATACATTTTACAACACTAAATTAAGGCATTATAAGGTTCATTTTAATTAATATGGACCTAAACTTAATGTGAACATGTAAAATAAATCTTACAACATTAAATTAAGGCATAATTAAGTCCATTTTAATATTATTTCTAAATCAAGTGTGAAAATGTAAAAGGATACATTTTTCTACACTACATGTAGCCCCCACTTTAGTGAGAGGATGACCTCATGTCAAACTCACACTAAAGTAGACATTCAAGAGGGGTCCGAGTGTACCAATGTGGATGGTATAGGATGACAAAGATCAAAGAGGGTGATCAAGCCCCCAGGTTCCAAGATCCCACATCAAACCAACATAAACACAAAGGGACACACACAAGGTGTATGATATCCAGCAACAAGATAAGATACACAAACATACAATGTCAAAGACAAAGAAAGAAAAATAAAAATAAAAAGGGGTGGATCGAGCCTTGACTATCATCTAAGTTGTTTGTCCAAAATGCGCACTGACTCTGGGGTATTGGAACCTCAGTTATCCACTCGGTGATTTTTCCCAATGGGTGGCTTAGTGAGAAATTCATGCCTCTATCTAGGCTCTCACCATACAATGAGAAATTCATGCCTTTGTCTAGGCTTCTCATCGTACTAACCATACCAAATTTATCCCTCTGATAACTTCAATAGGGTGCCACAAAATTAAACTTCAATCTTAAAAAGGCCTAACAAGTTGTGTTATGCTAAGCACTTATGAACAATATGCTAGTAAAATGTTTTTGTTTAAAGCGACTTTGCTTAGTTCATGTAAGGTCTCTTCTTAGGGAATATTGTGCCTAATGTCTACAAGAGAGGAAAAATCAAAGAAATATCATGCTCTCGGAGGAAATCAAACCTAATGACATCACCAAGAAAGGGATGCATCACAAGAAGAAATAAATTCACATAAAGAAACATGAGTGTCGATGTATGCTCCCACTTTAAAGCGGTTGCTAACACCATTGTTGTGATCAATATTCTTTAAAGTAGAAGAATACATGAGAGCTTATTCAAAAAGCCCTATGCCAAGTCATATGCTCCCGAATGAAACTACATCATGAATAAGGGGTTGTCCCCAAAATGCAATGTTAAAATTGAAAGAAAATTACATCACATGCAGGCCAACTTAAGGCATTTCATCCACATTCCAAGCTTGCTCTTATATCTACATGGAAGGCGGTCAACTACCCAAAAGAGATAACAACAAGTGCCATATGAGGACAAGGCTACTTAACTCCTTGCCCCCACTTAGTGCAAGACAAGGATGAGCCGAGATGATTGATGAAAATCAATAACAGTTAGACGAACAAGGTGCTTCAACACAAGGAAGAGCACCACAATCCTTAAGATGTTGAATTTTATTAGCCAAATCCTTACAATCATTAGTAGTTGTGACCAATGACATAGTATAGGTTAAATGCACCTGATCCATACGAATTCAAAGCATACTTAACCCACTAAGCATTAATCTCAATAGGAACATTCACTGTAAACAAAGACAAAGAAGCCATTAAACTAACATTCTAAATCATGAAAACTTGACAAACCTCTAATCTAAAACATTTAAACTTATCGTATTGGGGGAGTGGTGTCGCATTGATGTAGGATGGTGACCCTTTCTCAATCCCTTGGATAACGAACTTGTTTCAATCAGTTTTATTGAAGAAAACTGATGAAACCATTGATAGACGTGTATGAAAACATGATTTAAAGCTAAATGAATATGATGCAAGCTATTTGAACATGATTTATGCTAAGATGGTCGATATGGGTGTATGAAAATCTACTCTAAATGTATGCAGGCTTCAGAAGATTAAAATCCTAATTAACAAATAAGATAAATGTATGCATCTATGTTATCATGGAAACGATTAATGGAAGCTAAGCTAATTTATGCAAGTAAATAAAGCTAAAATGATGTTAAATGTGATTGCAAGTGCAAATGATTTTAACAACATAAGTTTGTTGTTAAAAGATGGATCCATTTGTCTCCAAATAGTGCTTTATTTATAGGAAAGCACATAAAAAATGTAGGGCTAAGATTGAAAAATCTAATCAATGGTCAAAAAGGAAAGAATATGGAGGCATGGATCATGATTCTCCTCAAGGGTTGAAAATGCAAGTTGATATTTAATCAAGGGCTTACATTCATCCAAGTAAACACACTTTTGACCTGTACAAGAGGTCACAAGTTAACTTGCACAAAAAAAATTTGAGTTAACTTGCACATGAAGCTTTGTAAGAATAATCTACTTTTCAAATGAGTAAGAAAAGAGAATATTCTTTGGGATATTCTCATGGGTGAGGGAAATAGATATTTTAGCAAATTAAAACAAATTTTTAATGTGCAAAAGGGGAAGTAATATATTCCTTTGCAAGTGGGGGGATTAGATTCATTAGTGATTCGATAATTAAATAAAGTTTCAATTATGCAAATTAGGGGATTTAGACAATACTCATTAAATAAAATGATTTAACAAAAAGGGGAAGGTGATATGATATTTAATTAAATAACTTAGGATTATTTAATTAAATAAGAGGACTTTAGAGATTTAAATTAAATAACTTGATGTATTTAATTTAATGGGACAAAATGTTAGCATGAAAGGGGGTGAATTAACTCGATTAAATTAATTAGGATAATAGATGCAAACGACATAATTAATTAAATAGATAGGAAAATTTAATTAATTAAGCAAAAAGATGATGGATTTCAGGATGAAATGATGTTATTTAGCCAATGTGATTCATCGAGACATTTTTAAGTGTCTACATTTTGCCCCTCTTTGAAGCGAGGTACTCGTTGCATTGGTTCAAAGACTGATGTTGATTTTGATGTTGATGACGATGCTGATGATGATGCATAAATGAATATCGATGATCTATTTGAGATGTTGATGGCCAAGATAAATTTGATTGATTGATTGATAACATTGTTGAAGATTCATAACAATGCAAGGATTGTGTTGAATAACATGAGGATTGGTAGGGAAAGATATATCCCAATGATGAAATTGATTTGATAATTTGATCAATATTTTGTTAGCAAGGCTAGGAACAAAGTCCGTTAGATGATTTGATATTGATATGATCAAAAGAAGGTTGGTTTCCCCCTCGAGAGATTGATCGAAGAATAAAGTGTTCTAATCGGGCTCACGATAGGTGAAAATCAGACTTATGCTTGAGATGCTTGATATTTTAGGTTGCTTTTGAATCAAAGAGCTGCAACTTTTTAGATTGTTGAGTTGAAGATGATATAGATGCCCACTCTACCCTTGGAAGAGGGATTGTTGGCGTGTTATCTCAGATATTGATGTAGACAGATTTTAGGATGTACAATCATCGGCTATGGGTAGCCTCATGTATATTTTGACATATCACAAATATTTGATACTTGGATAGAATTGTTAGTAAAGATAGAAGAATAAGAAGAATAAGATGAATGAATTGACCATTGATTTCAAGATTGATTCAAAATTCAAACAAGTCCATGATCCACATAGACTTTATTAGAGATGGTGATGCATGATGATGATGATGACAATTTTCTCATATCTTAGGATTGTGATTTTCTGTCATTCCTTATTTTTGATATAACACATAGACACGATGCATCAAGGTATTGAAAATTAGGATGGCATTGTATCTAGTGTAATGGAATTTGACTCTGCAAACAAATAGGATAGTATTTGTTCACACCTTGACATATGGAAACCTCACTGGAATGTAGGTCAAAAGCTTAGAATATATCGTACCAAAGCATATGCAATAGTCAACAATGTACTCCAAAAAAATTTCCTACACACAACTAAGCAAGTATGCGCCAAGATTATTTTACAAGAGTATCCACAAGTACAACAAACGAAAGATAATGATCGATGCCCCATTCCTTTCTCTCTAAATCATTTTGATAGACATCATCGAGAGGTCCTTAGAATGGGTCAATAAGATAAATCATAAGAAAAGATTAAAGACAAAAAATCAGTGTTATCTATATCTCTTTCTAGTTTAAATATAGCTAAGGTGATTTCTGATACTGATTCCCATCACATGAAGGATTCATCCTAGGACATGTTGATCAGATGTTTTGATTTAGAATGAGGTGTGTGATAAGTCGTTGATACAAAATCCACTGACTCATTTACCTATGACCTAGACTTTAGATTTTGATAATTAGGTTCTCACTTTACGACTTGTGATACTTGCTATCTACTTTGCTTCACCAAAGGGTGAAGGTGATGATCGATTTATTATGGGTGAAGGTTTATTGTGGGTGAAAGCAAAATGGGATGGATGATTTTGGGTTTTTTTGAATATGTCAATGTTTTGAGGTTGTTTTTGGTCTTTTTGAAAGTTTATGTCAATGTTTTGGTTTTTGATTATTTGAGGCTTTTTAGAGTTTTTCATTGTTTTCGAGTGTTTTTGGGTTTTTTGTTTTTCGGTGTTTTTGTGTTTTATGAGTTTTCAAATTTTTATGGCTTTTTTGATATTTGAATGTTTAGTGGTTTTTTGAGATATTTGAATGTTTAAGATTTTTCCTATATTTGAATGTTTAGGGATTTTTTGAAGTTCGACCAAGAACCTAACCTAAAAGACCTATCTTAGGGGCCTCGGGGGCTGATCAAAGATAAGCCTTGCCTACGTTATATACACAAAGACCACATAGTTCAACCAACTCAATTTATTGAAAGATGAGAATGTCACTTGAGGAATGTCAATTTATTATGACGGACTCCTAAAGGACTGACCTAGGGTGGCTCGGGGGCACATCAATGATAGACTTGCCTACGTTCAAGCTCAGAGAGCCATAGTTCGACAGGGTACTATTTTTTTGGATTTTTGATGTTTTGACCTTTTTAGAGATTTTCATGTGTTTTGGATTTTGGATTTTAAATTTACAATTTTTGAATGTTTTTGGATTTTAGTTATACAGGATTTGGATGTTTTTGGGATTTTTTCGATGAGATATTGAGGCAAACGATACCTAGATCACGATGTCGATGTCACGTTGTGAGATATAAGGCATGGATCAAGATTTGTTTGAAAACAAGAGTGCAATAACCTACCCCCAGTTTCTAGCAATGTTTCATAGATTAATGAACGAACCAAGATAGGTAATGTATATGCGAAGAGTTTAACAGAGTTTTATCATGATAGATATAGGCTATGGGATTTCATGAGATAAAATGGTAAAGAGCTTGTCAAAAAAATTCCATGAGTAGAGTTGAAGTATACGCCGAATCTTTGTCAAGATCAATATAAAATGGAATATCTGGATGAATCTAGATTGGATGGAGGGAGGTAACTTTGGATTTATCATGATTAGGATGAGATGCTTATATTTTACAAGGATCATATTGATGCTCGATTCTACTCATGACGCTCATTTTCCAGGTTTTCATCATAGTACTTGCCCAAAGTGCCACCCTAGTGGTTTTCAGTGGAGGACGAATTTTATTTTTACTATTTTTTTGATTTTTTGGAAGTTTTACCCTCATGTTGAATCACATAGTGGAACTGATGTAGAGGTCATTGTCATAACGTGCCATCGATATCCTTCTTGAAGAAGTTGCTTTGCTAAGATACGATAACTTGAATGCAACCTTGAAGAAATATGATATTCCTTGTGGATACCAGAATTAACCTTTTCTATGTGTGCACATCGTGATAAAGTGCCTTCAGAATCCTTATGATGAAGAGTAGCTGCCAACACACGGTCAATGCGAGAATTGGATATCATGAATGGAGTGGAAGGTGACATGTACGAAGGAATATGAGATGTATTGGTTGATGATTTAGAACCTTTGACTCTCCAAACTTGGGAAGATGAGCGATGATGGGTGGGAATGGAGGTTTTCATGGAATTAGGACCAACCACTAGATATACTTTGTTCCTTGCTTGAGAAGCATGCTTTTGTATTTGAGGACTCTTTTGGTGGATACATTTCCCTTTTTGATTTTTCCCCATAGTTTCTTTGACTAATGGAGTCTTTGAGGGATGATTTTCTTTATTTTTATTTGGTATCCATTTGTAATTGACGTGTCCTTTTTGCTTTACTACTTCATTTTCTTTGATGATATTCACCTTGCTTTGATAGGAATTCTTCTTTTTATGTTGGTCCCAATTTGTATATGAGATGATGGGTGAATACCAACTCATGATATGGCTAGTTGTAGCATTGACCGTATTTTCATCATAAGGATTCTTCATGCCCCATATGTTGATATTTGTTGTAGACAAGATTTCCCTCGACATTGTGAAGGGATTATCAATACCTAATCCTTTACCTTGATAATGTATCCTCTGATCCATAGCCATCGAATATGACTTGTCATGAACACATGATATTGCTATGGGTTCCTTCTATTCAGGAATATGAACTATTTGATTTGGTTCTATGACATTGTTTTCTGTTGATACTACTTCAAAAGATGTTGATGCTGACTCAAAAGATGTTGATGATGCACAATCACTATAAGAATCAAGAAACTCGACCATTGCTTGATTTTGTATAGGAATATCAAGAGTGGGAGACTCATGTTTTGGATGAAGAACATTTATATTTCCATCTGAAAGAAACATCTTATGAGTGATATCGGGGACATATTTTGAGTTTAAAATGGGTTGGAAGATGTTCCTTAGTTGTTGGTGAAACTCTTGGGATATGGGTTCTTGATCCTGACTCAATTTGGAGTAACTTTCGCTATCCTCAAGAGCCTCTTCTTGACATGATCCTTAGGTGGTGTATGCATCATTGATAAAAGACTCTTCACAATAGTTGGTAGGTATGGGTGCAACAAAGGATACTTCTTGCTCATTTGGAATTTCTTCAACATGCCCAATTATTAAGTCATATGTGGGATAGATATCACAATCTGATATCCACTTGATGTCATTACGGTATAAAATATTGCTAAACACTATTGATGGATTTGGACTTTGTTTTAAAGCGATATCTTGATGTGTGTCTGATTCCTCATGTTGTGATAAATAAATATGTCCCACCATGGTATCACAAGTATTGTTTACAGTTTTTGAGGTTGATGCCTTTCCTAAATCTTTTTCTTTTGTATGATCAGGCATAAGGTTTGTGTAAATTTCCAAATTTTCATTCCTAGATTTTTTATCGACATGAATGTCTCCTTATTTAATAAGATCTTCTATTAGATGTTTGAGTCTAAAATAATTTTGTGTGTTATGACCTTTGTATTGATGAAATTCACAAAAATGGTCTTCTCTATAGCTACAAGGTTTGACTTGTGGCTCTTGATAGTTCGAGAAATCTAGGAGTGTAATAAGGTTAGACTGTATCAATATTTTCAGCACATCCTCCATAGGTTCCCCCAAGTGAGTGAATTGGCATTTGGGAGCACTTTTTTTTCTTTATCGTCCATGTTGAGTGTTTGCAACGTTGATTTTTGTTTGATTGTTCGACGGTGACATGTATGGTTGTTGTGTATTCATGGTTTGGGTGTTTGCTTTCCTATGAGCAATTAATACCACCTTTGCATCAACAACACCATCACTAGTAGCATTCTTGTTCTTGGCCCAATAGCGGGGCTTTTCGTTAAAACTAGTGGATGGGCGGTTGTCTTTATACACTTGTGTGTTTCCCTATGATATTAGGGCTCTCTTGATGTTAAGGGATCTAGGGAAAAGCTCATTATAAGAGGTAATGTACTGCATCTTCAAGTGGAAGGATAGATCTGGATCAACATTTTCTATTATAATCCCCACTTGTTCGTCGAGAACGGTCGACTTGCTCTTACCAAATTTTTGCCTCCATCGTTGCAACAAATTGGTGAAAAACTCTCCTTTGTTCTACTTGAGTGTGTATAAATCTTCTAAGTTCACATCCATGTCAAGATTGAAGGAGAAGTGATCTATGAATCTATCAATGATTTCTTGGAAGGTTTTGATGCCTAGAGGTAACTATGAAAACCAATCCATGGAAGGACCTATTAAACTTCGTGGGAAGAGGCACATCAAATAGGACTCATTATAGGTGGCCTCCATACACATGATGTTAAACTCTTTGACATGGTACACATGACTTCCTCTCCCTTTGTATTTATCAAATTTTGGGATTTCAAAACTGGGAGGGAATGGTACCATTGTGATGTTTCGATCAAATGGATACAAACATGGGTTATGTGTATGGGCTTTCTTGGTCTTTCCCATCTGAAGATCCTGCATTTCTTGTGATAATTCCTTGAGTTGCAATGCCATATCGTCTTGTGGACTTGGTGGAGGATCATATGTTGTGTATTACGGGATGGTGGATGAAGTGTATGTGGGATTCTAATATGATGAGGTGTTTTATGGCGTGTATGGTGGTGTGGGATAAGGTGATGATGGTGTAGGCATATATGTTTCTAACGTGTTCATGTTGGCGATGTTTTTTTGAGGGTTATAGTAGAAATCTTTTTGTTGTTGTTGTTGTTGGGCATATTTTTGAGCTAGTAAGGCTTGTCGTTGTTGGGCCACGAGGCTTGCTTGTTGGGATTGTTGTTATTGTTACACTACTAAGGCAGCTTGTTGGGCTTGGTGTTGTTGTTGTTGTGTTGCTAAGGCTTCTTGTTGTTGTTGTTGTTGTTGTGTTGCTTGATGTTGTTGTTGTGCTACTAAGGTTGCTTGGTGTTGTTGTTGTTGTTGTTGGACGACTTGCTGATAAGTGTGGTGTGCTTTTTGTAAAGCTAAGACGTGTGCTTTCAATGTAGGATCAACTGGTTGTAGGGACATCTATGATGGATTTTGGGTGTTTATATTTTGAGTGGGTTGTTGATGAGAGGTTGGGGGTTCCCTTGGTTTAATATTCCTTGTAAGATAGTGGATTGAGGTGGAGGAATGTAAGTTTGAGGTCCCATTTTATTTTGCATGACATGGGGGACCAAGGGGAAAGATGATGATGATGCCATTAGATATTGTGATGGTAATGACACATTCAGACCTTGTAACTAATTGAAAGGGTTCCCTTGACCGATGGGTAGGGGGTTCCCTTATTGTATTTGAGGTGTGACCAAGGTATTACCTTGGTTGATGGGATTCGTAACCAAGTTGTTGTTTTGATTTGGGTTGATAATATATGGGTTTGATGTGTATGGTGGATTGACTTGAGTAGCTTGGGTCACCACTTGTATTGATGTGTCGATGGGGTTGCTGGAACCACTTGTCAAGGGTCTCACTTGTGTGAGGGTGTTAAATTTACCTTGTTGTCCTACTTGAGGCACTTGGTCCACATTACCTTGCATAACGTTAGGCACACGGGGAATTTGTGGTGATGGATGAAGATGGTTGCACTCGAAATGTCAAGGTTGTTGTGACGTCATGGAATGTAACTGGTTTGCCAAATGTTGGTGTCCAACTTGTGTTTTGGGGAAGGTTAGTGGTTAATGGAATGGTCATGTTGTGAATACCCATAGTTGTGTTTGTTCCTAGACATGAAGTGGGACCAAGGTTGGTTCCTAGCTGAGTTGCAAGACTAAATGTTAAGGGTTGAATTAGCACAAGAGATGGAGTTGGTTGAATCGTAGATGAAGTCAATCCTTGTGTCAATGATTGTGCAACAAAAGATGGGGAATTGGAGCCACATTTTCTAAGGCTTGATGTTCCATGATTTCTTCCCTAGTAAGTCCAAATGGATTGTCTGTGACAATCTTCTCTCATACGACCCTGATGGAGATGAGGGTTGTTGTGATGGGGTAACTTGACTTCTTGGATCAAATTCTTGAGGATTGGGATCACTTGAGGTGAATGTGACTTTGGTTTTCTCCATGATTCTCTTGTGTTGTGATCTTGTCTTTACCATAATTTTTGGGTCACCTATGGGAGAGTTGTGTTGAGATTTATAATGTTTGAACTCTCTAGTTGACTCACATCTAGGTAGAAGAGACTCTCTAAGTCTTTTTCGAGCAATGATGACAATGGGAGATGAAAAGGTGGATGATGTGGAGAGTGATCTTTACAAAAGTTTTGGGACAACACTTTTGACTTGAGTTTGATGTTTTGATGTTGGGATAAAGGATGCTTATGAATTTGAAAATCTTTAGGGTAGACTCGTGACCTTAAAGATAAACTAATTTAAAGATGATAACTAACTCCACTAAGTGCATGGAAAATGATACACGTGGGCTCTCTTTCCGTCTTAGAATGGGGGTATGTTTTGGACGCATCTCGGGAAGTGATCGGCACTGGTAGCCGATCCAGTCTCGTCTAAATCCGGCCCCAGTAAAGATATTTCCTTGGGAGCCTTTGTCTAACTCTCAGGCTACTTGGGAGGGTGCGCTATGTTTTTCTCCCCACTACAAATTCTCCCAATTTCTATGCAAGGTCTCTCTTGGCGTCTCAAAATAGCCTCAACATTGGATGCATTGCGTAAAATGTTTCACATTCAAAGTAGCTAAGTTAGGGGTTGGTTTGATAGATGTTCAAGTCAAAAAGTGTTTGTGTATTCAATTTTTTTGCAAAGTTTGATGAACTGAAGGATAAAATTTGATGAAGGGGTGAATAAAATGTTTGACCCAATGTTGACCTAAAGTGAATCTTTGTTTGATATGACCAAGGTAGTGAGAAACATGCTAGACCTCTAAAGTTTCCAAATCTTAAAGACCCAATGTTTTAGAGAGGTTCATTATCGTGGAAGAGACCAAGATTTTGATCGAAAAAGAACATGTTTAAATTTGGGTTGTTCCTCGAAACATGTTTGTAGAAGTAGTATAACAACTTGGTTCTATTTTGGTGAAGTGTTTGAAGGTGTTTTTTTAGAGCTTTTGGAGTAAGATGCCTAATTTTGAAATGATGACCTATAGACCTTCTCTTGGGGATCCTAATTTTACATGACATCATTTGGAGAAGTTCAAGATCATGGAAGAAAAGAGTATATTTATTGCCACACGGGTGGTGGTAATATAGGCCTTCCAGCCTCAATATCAGTTTATTCCTCTTCTTCATCTAAGTATTTGTTGTGTTTCTCCACTAAATGGGTGTTTCCTTTGTGCCAAAATTGAAGCTTCTCAAACTACTAATTATATCGGTTTGCTCTCCTTCAATGAGTTCAAAGTTTGGTTGAATAATAGCAGGTGTAAGATAAGGTTGTTCAACGAGATCAATCGGTCTCCAAATGGTCATGTGGGATTTAATTTTTCAATCTATCTCACTTAAGTGAATTCATTTGATCACAAACACTTGTCTTCATTATATTTTCAAACTAAATGTCTATGTCAAAAACATCATAAATTTCACAATGTCCATTTTATGAAAAGGATGAAATTCAAGCAATTGTTGCTTATGCTAACTTTGGAAAGTATGGATTGAGATGTAAGTCAATATATTTAGAAATATCTAAGGATAGAAATCCTTAGGACAAGCATTAATATCAAGGTTATTTCAAAAGGTATCCATACTTAGACCAAAGGGTTTGAAATTTGGAGGAAAATTGTGAATGTTTGTTTGTAATGTTTTGGAACCAAGCAAAGTATTAAAGTGACTCACATTCATTTACCACCTAGGTTTGAATGGCCATACTTTTTGAGTCCCCACTTGGATTTCTCCAAACACTAAGACAATGCAAGCAGATAGAGATTTGGTGACACTAACTCCCCTCCATGACACACACTTCATATAAATATAGATATATTTCAAATGACATTGAAATCTTAAATTTATCACAAGTCAAAACTGATAAAATTCATTTTCCATAAATATTTAAATAACTTCGCATTATTAAATGTGAGAAAATTTTGAGACGTGACATTTTTTCTTTGCAACTCTTCTCCTTGTCTGAACTCCTTCATCTATATTGTCAACGATCTGGTCTACATGATGATCCTTTTGAACATATCTTGTAGGTGCATTTTCATTTACTTCCTTAGGCTCTTCATTAGCTGCTTCCTCTTCAGACTTTGATTCATCTTTATAGATATCACTATCAAGTTTAACATGTTTCAAGTCTTCATCAACCTTGACATTGATACTCTCTACAATTCTTTGCACCCTTTTGTTATATTATTTGTAGGCCTTGCTTTGGGTGGAATATCCAATAAATATTCCTTCATCACATCTTGATTCAAATCTTCCCAATTTATCTTCTTCACTCTTGATTTATCACTTGCTACCAAACACTCTGAAGTACTTAACAGAAGTAGGTTTTCCATACCATAGTTGATAGGGGGTTTTCTCATTGTTTAACCTTAGTTGAACTCTATTCAAAGTATATACTATTGTATGTACTACTTCTCTCCAGTACACATCAGGTAATTTGGCCTCATTTAGCATTGTTCGGGCCATCTCTTTGATTGTTCTATTCTTTCTTTCAACAACCCCATTTTTCTATGGATTCCTTGCTACAAAATATTTCCTTTTGATTCCATGCTTCTCACAATATTCTATGAACTCATTTGAGGTGAATTCTCCACCTCTATTAGATCTAAAGCATTTGATTTTTCATCCAATCACCTTCTCAGCCATGGACCTAAAGTTTTTGAATCTTTCAAATGCCTGAGACTTATCCTTCAAAATGGCTACCCATGTCATTCTTGAGTAATCATTTATCGACAACATCAATTACCTTTCTCCTTTCAATCCTCTTGTCTTTGTGGGACCAAAAAGATCAGTATATACTAACTCCAAAGGCTTTGTAGTTGCATACTTTTTTGTCTAAAATCTGACCCTTATTTGCTTGCCTTGTTGACATTCCTTGCAAGTTGTGTTTGCGGGTTTGGTTATCTCAGGCAAGTGTCTAACAAGCTTCTTTGAGCGTACTTTTACTAGATTGTCAAAATTGACATGGCTCATTGTTCTATGCCATAACCAACTCTCATCAACCTGTCGT
Organism: Sequoiadendron giganteum; assembly: GCA_007115665.2. Lineage (NCBI taxonomy): Eukaryota > Viridiplantae > Streptophyta > Pinopsida > Cupressales > Cupressaceae > Sequoiadendron > Sequoiadendron giganteum. The sequence goes on from CM021109.1 coordinate 114,566,070, forward strand.
ATTAGACAGCTATTACCATTCACTTCACTAAGATTATAAATGTTGCTTTTAGATCTTTTCCCTTCTACAACTAGTCTTCCAGATTTCGTTATCTTACATCCTTTTGCATTAAATGTGTCTTTGTATCCATTGTCACACATTTGGATGACACTTAGGAAATTAAGTTTTAATCCTTCAACATAAAGGACAACATGTATAGTAAAATTTCCATCTATGCTTAGGGTTCCTTTACCAAATATTTTTACTGAAGTATTATCTCCCAAACTGACAGATCCTTCCTTACATCTACTTAGTTTGATGAACTTACTCTTATCACTAGTCATGTGTTTAGAGCATCCACTATCTATTACCCACAAATTTTTCTTCTTAACATACAGAGCTATTTGATAAATCATAGATTGTGCAACCTTTTGATCTTTCTCTTTCCACACTTTCTTGGATTTCTTTTTTTTCTTATCTTTCTCTTCTATAGAGACTTGTGAACTTTTTTTCACTTTGGGGAGCATTCCTTTCTTTTTACTTTTTACGTTTGGTCTTACAAAGTTTGTTCTACATTTTTTAGCTATGTGACCAAAATTATTGTAGCTATAGCATATTACATTTGTATCTATGAAAGGAGAAAAAGAATTTCTACTCACAAAATTTATTCTCCTTTTAGGTACAACTCTACATCCACTAGCCCTATGACCAAATTGATTACAAGTATAGCAATAACCATGAAAAAATGAGGAATACCTACTCATAGCATTTCTTCTTGTAGGATGAGAAAGTCTTCTTGACTTTTGCTTCTTCAAGTCTCTCACCCTTATGAAACCTTTTGCATCAGCTCCCTTTGTTTTATGAATCTTCCTTGAGTTTCCAGAGATTGACTTATTATTCCTTTTATCTTTTGTAGGCTTCCTTTTTCCTTCATCTTCCTTCACATTAGTAGTGCCTATGTCTGTCTTTGCATCTCTGGAGGAATTATTCTTAGAATTTTTAGTGCAAGCTCTCTCCTCCTTTGTTCTAGACTTTTCTTCTACTTTGAAGTTATCATATAAGTTTATAGATGTACTGGTTATATGAATTTTTATTTTTCAAAACCAAGACCTAGCTTTTGAGAGTTAATCAACTCCTCAAGAATTTCAGAACCTCCTTTCGATTTCAAACCTTTGTCTATATATTATGTTTTCTCCTATTCTTTTCTCAAAGCCACGATTTTTCTTCTAACTTCATGCATCCATTAGATTTAGATTATAGTTCAGATTTGACTTCATCTTCTATTCTTTTAGCTTCTTCAACTTCTATCTTTAGGTTAACTATCATCTGATCATATTCTTTAAGCCTTTTGGATAGATTTTCAATTTCTTTTTGTGCGTTCTTCTTATGCTTGGTGTTCTCCTTTCTCGACCTTTCAATTTCATCTAGAGCACAAATGAGTTCACCCTCTATATCCACTTCTCCTTCCTCTTCTTCATCAAAATCTTTGACTTCTTATTTTTCTTGATCCTCAAAAGCTGATCCTAATTTCATGAATAGGTATTCATCTCCCTTAGCCACAAAGGCACAATCATGGTCATCATATGAGCTATCACTAACATAAGACGAATCACTTTCTTCTTTTGTGTACAAGCTCTTCTTATTTTTAAAGAATTTTCTCTTCTTGGAGAAGTAGAGTTTATTCTTTTTGCAATCCTCTTCTTATTTAGTGTTATCCCTTTTTCTATAAGGGAATTTAGTAGTAAAATGTCCTATCTTACCATAGTTAAAGCATTTAAAGTTCAACTTACCTTTGTACTTTCCAGAGTCTCTTCTTAATCTTTTGACAAAGTTGGCTCATCTTCATCAGTCTTCTCAAATTTAGATGTATATGCTTCTACCTTTTATTTTTTGGCTGCTTTGAATGCAACTTCTCTCCTGGAGGTATCTTATCTCCCATTCTCATCTCATAGGCAGTGAAGGTGTCATGCACCTCATTAACGATGAAAATATCTAGATCTCTTGCTTTCTCTATGATAGAGATTTTAGAGTCATACCTGGATGGCAAGGATCTTAGGACCTTTTTGACAATGATATATTCTTTGATCTCTTCTCTAAGGCCTCTTATTACATTGAATATTTCATTTACCCTGAGGAGGTAGTCTACAATTTTCTCTTCATCATTTATCTTAAGACTTTCAAACTTACTTTTGTAAGTTTGTAGCTTGGTCTTCTTTACCTTATCACCACCTTCATAGATGCTCTTTCATTTTCCCCAAATATAATGGGTTCTTTGACAGTGCATGACTTTGAAAAACTCTGAATTTTCCAATCCATAAAGAATTGAATTTTTAGCTTTTGCATTTGATTCATACACTTTCTTATCAACCTGATCAATGGGAGGTGTAGGAGGAATAACATAAGCATTTACCATAGACACCCAAACATCAAACCCTAAGGATAACAGATAGGATTCCATCCTTATACTCTAGAAAGCATAGTTTGATCCATTAAAGAGAGGTGCTTTGTTTGAGGAAGAACCTTCTTGACTAGCCATTTGTGTTCACTATCTAAGATCTGCATGAGCTAATTAATCTTTTTCAAGGGAACCAATACTCCGATACCAATTGTTGGAACACAAATATCTACTGAGAGGGGGGGTGAATCAGTAGATTGATTAAAACTAATCTTTTAACACTTTTAATGTAGATCAAAAGATCATACAAAAATTCACACATACACAAGTAGACATAACACCAGATATATGTGGAAACCAATATGGGAAAAACCATGGTGAGAATAGCTACTAGGATCTATTGTCTTAATCCAAATTCACAATAAGAATCTCATTAGTTACAATGTTTAAGGGAACCAACCCTAAGGAGACACCAATCTCTTGATTTAAGAGCACCAACTCTAAGGAAGCACCTACTCCATAATTGAGTGCCAACTCAACTTTCTGATGGCACCAACCAATGAGATTTACAATTAGATTTATGGAGCTACAACTCTTAATTACAAGTGATTCAAATGAATCAAATTCTATGTTATATACATGTTCTACAACTACTCATCCTCGTCTTCTTCTTCTTTAATTTTATCATTTCTCTTTAAAAAATCCTCTATCCTCTGAAGCTACATAAACATTTCCTTCTTCTCTATATCTAATTTTTCACCAGCATACCTCTCTTCTCTTTTCCCCTCTTCTCTACACTTTTGCACACTACACACTGAATGTGTATTCTAGATAATATCTCACTTTTTATTCGATCTAGGTCACTCTACATTATCTATGTTCACTCCATTGTCATTATTCTGCTAGACTCATCTCCATTTTCTTCACCAACAAGTCTCATTTTTCTCAAGCCATACACCACCACCTTAATTCTCTATATTTTTATATTTTTAGCATGTATCAAACCCTAGATTTTATATTCATTTAGTTTGTTACATGCATGATTGAACTGTATCTAATTATGTAGCTGTCTATGCCTTAATATTTCCAACCATATATTTCAATCACCAATAAATATTTAATCTGGAGCGGTTGTGGTAATAAATTTTGTTCATTGTGTCGAATTTCACCGCTTGACTAAGAGTTCCACCACCTAACCATTGAGAGAATAAAATCTTTGAATGTTATCCATTGATCTACAACTTCATTCCATGATCTAATGATCATCGTTCAATCAACTCAAATTTAAATCACAACCATTAGATGAGATTAACTTTAAACTTGTGTCATCGATCTCTATCGCATACCATTTGCTTAGTGCATTTTTTCTTCGCTCTTGAAAAATGATGTATGTGATGTATATGAGCTATGTGATGCAATTATTATCAAACACTTGTCATCATTTTGCACCATCACGGTTTTATTCTTGTTAGAGTGGATCAAAATAGTGATGCTCCTACAACCGTTGATTTCTACTTTCTCTTGGTTGATCATTGATCTTAACGATCATTGTCTAGCCATTGTTTTACAACCATCATCAAGGACACATGGATTTGTATCACATCATTTCAAACTTGAAATTTTCAGAGCGGGAAAAAAATGCACTATCATGATAACCATTTGATCTTCTCCTTCAATGCACACCATTGATCTTCATCGTACACTATTTGCTTAGCGCGTTTTATCCTTACGCTTGAGGACTTGAAAAGGTGATACATAGAGCCCTTACACTACAATCACCTACAAAAACTTATCATCATTCCATGCTATCACAAATAATATTGTGTCAGAATTATTTAGAAATGTGATGTTACATCAATCGTCAATCTCTAACATCTTTTGCACGATCTGTTGGTCTTAGTAAAGTAAAGAATCTTGAACTCAGTCCCACTAGACACGTGACATGATTTTGCATTGTCGCACTTTTAACCATATCATAGTGAATCAAAAATATATTGTGAATATCAAGTGTGATGCAATGACAACAGTTGATCTTTTATCTAAGATCTCCACCATCAATCAAGCTAGGTAAAGTACTAAGCTCCAAACTTAGAAAAATTTAATACATCGTCGAGTCGATGATTAATAGGATGGGGAGTTGGTTATATAATGAATTTGAAGGCTTAAGTCATAACTTAAATGACAGGAAATTGTCTACTAGCAATCAACTGAAGAATAGAAAATATGAAGCACTGTGACTAAAAACCCTTAGGGTTTTTTTGCAAACCCTAGCCAGACTAGAGAGTAGAAATAATTCATTTTTGAGATTAATGCTTATGTTCTAAACTTGTGGATCATACCTCTGAAATGTATTCAAGAAACCCATAATAGATATGCCATTTGTTTCCTTGCAAACCTTTAGAAATAGTCTCTGTAAAACATGACAACATTTCATGACAATATTGCAACTTTGCAAAAACATGCTTAAAAATATTATTTTCTCTCCATCAAGCTTCACCATTCTTCCTGTAACTAATCCTTTGACATATGACATCCTCAAACATCAATGATCACTATATTGCCAACAATCTCCCCTTTGACATCAATAACAATCATATTGCCAACATATACCACTTGAATTTGATCATTTTTTTCCAGAGCAATGAATCTTCCAAAGTAAAGTATAAAATTAAAATTTGGGCTAGGATCTCTCCCCCTTTTCAGACCAAGAAGGTATCATTATTAATCAAGGATGGGAATTTATCCTCAATAGCTTGAACATTCTTGACCCCTCTTAAATCACTTATTTTTTGTATCCAAATTTCATTATGAAAAGGAACCTTAATTGAAATTCATGCCACACATTTAGATCCCATGCCTAATCTTAAATTTACCTATTTAATTTTTAAACTCAAGGAATAGTTTGAGATACATTCAAGAAGGTGAATTTGTCCATTACCAAGGTGGCACATAAAATTTTGAGGTTGACTAAAGGTAAAATAATTTATTTTTTTGGTACAATTGGCCCTTATCCCATTTCCATATGATGGTGTAATATATTTTGTATGGTGAGAATAATTCTACATCCTTCTATATAGAGAGAAGTTTGATATCATTTGAGGAAAAATAATGTTGGTTAGGCAAGGATAGATTAGGATGTGTATTAAAGACCAAAATATTGAGAGATCTCCTAAGGTATATTTTGTAATTGAAAGGATAAATCCTAAATTGTATTAATTATCTTGAAGCTTTGAATAAATGAATTTGTGGAATAACCAATATTTGTGTGAGTTTTTTTCTTTCGTAGTGTTTTATGTTTGAGTGTTATTTTTCTCTACATGGTTATACAATCTTTAATTAGACCCTCAATAACTATAATTGTAAAAATAGTATTGGAGTAATATTAGCAATCCTAAAGTAAAGGAAATAGGACAATATTTAAGTGAGTCTTCTAGAACTAAGTTTTTGGGTAGAATATTCCTTGTTGTATTGTAATTTAGTTGTGAATAGATTTACAACCATGAGGTAGTTTGTATGATATTGAAATTTAAGTTGGCTCCTAGAAGGGTGGGTATAGGTCAAGGTGTTCTCCATGTTGAAAAGAAAAATTAAGAACTATTTAATATGATGATGAATATCTATATTCAATCAAAAATTGTATAAGAGGGTAGAAGAAGATGCCATAAACTTAGAGTTGATGAAAGTGATGATAAAACTAAGCAAGGTGATGAATGACTAGTTGAACATATCATAATGGAAGAATAAGTTCAAGAGAAAAATATGCTAAAGGTTATTACTAATATTAGTATGAGGAATAGAATTGATATTTCCTAATTATATCTATAGTTTGAATCTTGAAGAGTTGATTGATTTATAGTATTGATAGACTAAAGTTTGCAAAAATAAAGCTTAGAGGTCATGATGCTATACAATAGAGATAAATTTATTAAAAATGAATAAAAAAGGAAAATCTAATATTGAAAAATGGGATAAGATGGTGAAGTAGGTTTAAGTTGTTTATTTTATAGACTCAACTACCTATATCTTTAGATATAATTAAAAACATAGAATTGTAGCTTAAAGTACACAAATAAATATAGTGTTTTATCCTATCTAAATGCATTTAACATAATCTATATTTATTCCCTAGACAAAAATACTATGCTTTACATTCAAAACAAGTAAAAATAGAAATGTAAGAAATAGAATATAGAATATGACTTGAGAAATAGAAACATACACTAAACAAATATCTAGAAAATAACTTAGAAAATTATTACCATATAGATGTGAGTGCACTTCCTAGATGATGAAAAATATATGACAACATTCAATCACATTGTGGCTCTCCATGCACATGAACACTAAATCTATATATACCAAAATAAAAATTGGAAAAATTGGAAATGACCTACACACAACCAAGGGTAGGAACATGGTAATATAGAGAAATAATCCAAATTCTTCAACACCAAAGGATATTATGTATATTATGTATGAAATAACTAAAAAACAAAGAGAGAGACACACAAACAACCTTCATGATGAGAATCACCAAAATTCTTATAGTTGAAAGAGAAGAAATGAGGGTGATTTCTTGGAAGCTTGTTGATATGGTCAAGCCCCAAATTTGGTCTTTTAACCACCATGAGAAATAAAATAGAAAATATATTCAAAGTAAAGTGTGCACTTATAACTTATGTATCTAGGCCTAAGAACAACAAAATAAATGACAAAAGGAACAATAATAAGTGTTTCTACTATTATTCTTGAGTGTATGGAGACAAGAATTTTGTAAGGAAGCTAAGGTAGCGGAACAACTTCCTACATTAATCTTGAGAGGAGAATAATGCAAAAATTTTACAAATCTTTAATAGTTATAGAAACTTAAACAGAAACAGACATAAATATCATGCATACCACAACACAGTGATTTACGTGGGGAAAACCCTTTTGGGAGAAAAAACCCCACTCTCCAAAAGCCACCCAATATATTATTCAAAAATTACAAAGATTACAATATACTTGCAGAGCAAGCTTCTCACAGGAGCATCACCAACTAGAGATTTAGAAACAACATGACTACTATCAGACTCTCAGAATACATCACCATCTATAATTGTAGTACAACATCCTCATAAAATAGGGTTACCTTCTAGGGCAAGACATGCCAATAAAATATCCACCATTAGATCTAAAACCTAATAATTAATGGTCTAGATTTATAATGTATCATTTATTTAATGTATGTCGGTCATTTTAGGAGTTTTCTAAAAAAGTTAACAAATTATTTTTTTACACGCATCCCACTCCTCCCCTTGCTACCATTGTATATCACACCTATTGGTGTAACTAGAATATATATATATCCTATCAACAATAACCTTTATATAATTACAAGGTTGAGACACATTTTCTCAACAAATATGAGGAATAGGATATTTTAAGATGTCAATTGATATTTTAAAAGAATTTAAAAAAAGTTATAAACAATGATTTTATATTTATTTTCCAAGAAAGTGGAGAGCACAACAAAAATTACAAGGTGATCCAAAATGATTTATTTTAACTAATAGAACTATATCATATAATTAGAAATGAAATGAATAGCTAGAAATATATGGAGAACTAGAAACAAAGAAACAACATTATCACCTTATCATGAAACTCACAAGAGGAAGAGATTTCAAGATGGGTGAATTTTTTTTGCTCAAGAAAGTATTTCTCCCAAATAAATCTAATAAATAGTAATAAAAAAGAATTCCCAAAAATAATATTGAAAACTTCAACATCTTAATTAGTAGCCAATTAAAATATTTTTTTAAAATATAGGCTCATTGTGATATTAACATGACTAGTGTTGTAAAATCAAAAGCATTAGACAAGCTTATAAATATTTTAGAAATCCAAGAGCATGACCAATAAAAAATGTATTGAAGAGAAAAATCTAATTTTTTCTCAGAATCTTATAATTGCTATTCTTGGTAAGGGAATTAGGGAATCTTGTTCAAATTTGATAGAAGATATGCAAATGATGGTAAAAAAATTCAGTGAAGTCAAAATGCCAATTTTTTTCTATTAAATAATGTTAGTATGACTTCTATTTCTAAATAAAAGCACAATCGTGCAAACATATTTGCAAGTGTATATTAGTTTTGGAAAATTCAAATAAAAAATGTTATAAATGTTTACCATAGATAAAATAAACATATTTTTTTTAAAGCACTCACAACAAAAGAATATTAACCCACAAAATACTTACCATCCATATTAAGGAGAGGCTCAATATGGGTTGAAATGAATGCTAGAAACATACTATTAGAATAGTTATTAAAATAGATGCAATTTATAGTGTCAAAATTATAGGATATGCAATTTTCACATTATAAAACGTTAAATGAGTTGTTCAAATTGATTTCATTCTTATAAATTATTAATTGAAGTTGTGAAGGTATTACAAAATATAAGACAAAAATGAGTATGAAAAATTATTTAAAGAATATTATAGAGTGATAATAAAATTTAGTCATCATGTAGATAATATTGTAAGTATGAAATATTATGTTGTCATGACACTAATATATTAAACCCATTTTCAATTTTGCGAGTATTGAAGAACTATGTAAATTTCTACTAGTAAGTTAATATCCCAATCATTATATGGTCTCACCCTATCTAAATCAAGATCTTGGTGATCAAAAAGTGTGAAAACTTGTACATTTTCATCATAAAATTGTATATAAGAAAATTAATTTCAAGAAATTATAGTGATATTAGAGTTGTGATCTCACTAACCTTTAAGGAAAACTAACATTTGATATAAATTGCATTATATGAATTTTAAGGAACCTTATTAAAAATGATAAAAATAAATAAATAATATGAATAAGGAAAGAAATCATTTTATTATTTTGATGAAATAAAAGGAAAAAAATAGAAAAAAGGTAGATCATCAACAAATAATTGATTTGTGATCAATCCCACTCTCGATATTTTTCTTTTAGGATGAGTCGCATAGATTATTAAATCCATTTAAGGTAAAAATAAAGAATGAACATAAAATTTCAAGGAAACTTGATGAATTTTGAAATAAGGAACATGACATATACAAAACCCTAATAAGGGGAAATGGAAATTTCGGATGCATACCAAAGATTTGGCATGTAATAGTCCTTGATGTAAGTGTATCCTTGAGTTGTTTTTCAGGTGTTACAAAGACTTGTCATTAGTTCAAGGCATTAATAAAATAAGATCCCATTACACAATACTCGGTAATAACCATAATATTGTACTGATGTGAGTTATAAAATGTTTTGTACTTTATAATTGTAAATGTAATCAAATCTTATCAAATTTGGATCCTAAGAAATCTATGGAAATTCTAAGTTTGAAATTCTGTGTAAGAATTCTAAGTCAAATTTTATTTTCTATATTTTGAATGTGTTGATTGCAGAACATTTATTAATTTCGATGTCTACAATCAAGGTTTGCTATCATGTTATGTACTTGAAGGGAGAGACACATACCTCCAAGAAGATATGCGCCTCCAAGGAGAGACACGTCCTATGAGAGGACGTGTCCCTTGAGGGCGCAGGTCTCCTATAGACAATCGATGCTAATCGGTGGCTAACATAACCAACACCGCATTTAACTTCCTACGATTTACATGATGCAAACTTTGAACATTAATTATTATTTCGAATTTTATTCATGCTCATAAATTCAAATTTCTTATTTTCTAGAAATATTTATATGATGAGTAATTTCGATCACATATAAATGATGATGATGATGCAATCAACAATCATCATTTATATCTGATCGAAGCTACCTTTCATTAACACTCCCTCTTAGCTAGGGAAGATATTCCAAATCAAATAAGTGGAGATATCACCTTCACACGTGATATTGAAGATATGGTATGTTTTCTCAATATTGTCAAGTCACATGACATTCTTCATAACGCATCTTCATTATTGTATGTGCACTGACATCAAGTCACATGATGTCTACCATAATAATTCAATGCATATCCACGGATATATAATTATCCACCATGATTATCTCTTAAGGATCACAATGATCTTCAAATGACATCAAGTCCCATGATATCCATCAAAGTGTCCAAGAGATACTATCATGACATGTCCAAAGATATCAAGTCACATGATATCTATCATGATAGTTCAACTTATCATTGTAGAGTCGTCACTTTACAATGTCACATACAAGTGTTCATTATTAGAAAGATCGTCACCTTTCAATAATGTACACAGGGGGAGAAGGCCCATAAGGTCATGGAGTCACACACATGACAAAAGAGTTTACACATTAAACATATTTAAATATATTAGTACAACTTATAAACAATTTGAATTTCAAACATAATATCAAATTACATTTCAACCATACCAAGTTTCTTCCTAAAGTGTTCTACCTTGATTCGGGAGAGAGGTTTGGTGAGAATGTTTGTTGTTTGATCATTTGTACTAACATACTCCAACTCGATCACATTCTTTTCTACCATGTCTCTTATGTAATGGTAGGGGATCTCAATGTGCTTAGATCTATCATGGAATACAGGATTTACAAAGAGTTTGATGCAACTCTGATTATCACAATGAATGATTGTAGGATTCAAGGGCTCACCAAAGAGTCCCAAAAGTAATTTTTGAAGCCAAACTACTTCTCTTGCCCCCATAGAGGCTGCAATGTATTCAGCTTATGTCGAGCTTTGTGCTACTGAAGAATGTTTTCTGCAAATCCAAGAGATCATAGCCGATCCTAAATCAAAGCAACATCCTGATGTGCTTTTCTGATCAGTTACACTTCCAGCCCAATCTGAATCAGAGTATCCATGTAGATCTAGTTAATCATTTATGTAAAGAAGACCATATCCAATAGTGCCTTGAAGATATCTCAACATATGTTTCGAAGCCATAAGGTGAATTTCCTTTGGCTCACACATGAACTAGCTAAGAGCATTCACTGCATAGCAAATATCAGGTCTGGTGTTAACCAGGTACATCAAGGATCCAATCATTTGTCTATATAGGGTTGAATCTGCACACTTGAATTCTGTTGTTGCTTCTTTCAGTTTGTGAAGGTTGGTTTCCATAGGTGTAGACATGGGTCTACAGTCCAACATTCCAAATCTCTCCAGAATATCAATAGTATACTTTCCTTGGTTTAGTATAATGCCATCTGATTTATGCCATACTTCCAAACCTAGGAAGTAGTGTAAAATGCCCAAGTCTTTCATGTCAAATTATGAAGTTAGATCCTTCTTTCCTTGAGAAATGAGGTGATCTTCTCCTATTATCAGCAGGTCATCAACATATTAAATAATTATTAACATATCACCTTTGATTACCTTAAAGTAAAGATTTGGGTCAGCATCATTCTTGTAAAATCCTAGTCCCAAGAGGTAGCTATCAATTCTTTCATACCAGGCCCTAGGAGCCTGTTTAAGTCCATGGAGAGCTTTATTTAGTCTGCATACATGTGAGTCAAGTTTATGTATCACAAAAACTTCAGGTTGTTCTAGATAGACTTCCTCTTCAATGGTTCCATTTAGGAAGGCAGTTTTCACATCCATTTGGTGGATCTTCCAGCCTTTAGCTGCAGCAATGGCTAACACTACTCTCACAGATGTGTAACGGGAAACAGGTGCAAATGTTTCTTCATAATCAATGCCTTCCTTTTGTGAAAAACCTCTTTCCACAAAACGTGCCTTATGTTTTTCTATACTGCCATCAGCAACATGCTTGATTTTGAAGAGCCATTTAGAAGAGACAACATATTTCTCTTTTGGTCTAGGCACTATATCCCATACATCATTCTTTAGAATGGACTGATATTCTTCCGTCATTGTGTCCTTCCATACTTGATGTTTGAAGGCTTTTGTAACACTGACAGGTTCTGAATTTATGATGTTATTCATTAGAGCATCATAGCTTGAGAACCGTTTGGGTCTTTTACTTTCCCTAAACGTCCCTTTGGGTGCTGCATGATTCTCGACTTCTTTGATCATCTTTCTAGCCCAAAGTGGCCTCTTTCTAACGTTGTCATTTGTATTCTCATCAAAAGTAGATTGAAGTTCATTTGGCATTTCCTCAGGATACTCCCTCTGAATCTCAAGAGCAGGTTCCCCTTCTAATACTCTAGGGGAATAGGTTTCTATCTCACTAGAACTTCTTGCCCTTTTGAATGCAATGTTTTCTTCAAAGATGAAATCTCTACTCAATTCAATTTGTTTCTGCCCGTGTACGAATATCCTGTAGGCCTTGGAGGTTTCACTATATCCCACAAATACCTCTTTCTTTCCGGAAGGTTCTAGTTTGAATCTCTTCTCTTTGGGCACATGAATATAGATAAGGCAACCAAAAATCCTAAAATGACTAATATCAGGTTTTACGCCGGTAAAAGCTTCTTCAAGAGTTTTGTTATGTAGATGAGAATGAGGAAATCTATTTTGAATGTAGACAACAGTTCTAGAGGCTTCTGCCCAGAATGAAGTTTCAATGTTCTGGTCAAGCAACATTGCTTTAGCAGTTTCTACAATGGTTCTATTTTTCCTTTGAACAATCCAATTTTGTTGAGGGTTGTAGGCTACTGTAAACTCCCTCTTAATCCCAGCACTCATGCAGAATTCCTTAAAAATTTTAGAGGTGTATTCTTTCCCATTGTTTGTCCTTAAGATTTTTATTTTCTTCCCAGAGAATTTATCAGTAAGGGCTTTGAACTCCTTGAACCTTTTAAGGATTTCTATTGACTCTTTACACTTAAGGAAATAAATCCAGGTCTTCCTAGAGAATTCATCTATAAATATGAAATAGTATAGAAATCCTTCCTTAGAAGGTATAGACATGGGTCCACATAAATCAGAGTGAACCAGTTCTAATACATTTTGGGTTTTACTCAAGCTATTGTGAAAGGATCCCTTTGTATTCTTTCCTAGGGAACAACCTTTACAAGTTCCTTCATGAGATGGTTTTAACTTAGGTAATCCTGTTACAAGTTTTTCCACAGAAGGTAGGGCACGGAAATGAAGGTGACCTAATATTATATGCCAAATTTCATTTGAATTAAAAGTATCAAGGGTAAGGGCTTGCTTAACCTCAGTGCATAGTTTGTAAAGATACCCTTGTCTTATACCTATGGTTTGGGCTTTCTTGATAGTTGAGTTCTTAGGCCATGCTAAAAATTTCCCATCCATAAAGGTAACTCTATATCCATTGTCTTCAAGGGAAGAGATGGATATTAGATTCGTCTTTATTCCAGGTACAAATAAGACTCTAGTGAGTTGAAGGGAGAGACTAGATTTCAAGTTGATGGAGCAAGTTCCAACCCCTTTTACAAGGTGTGCAGAATCATCCCCAATGGTTACTTCTTCATCAGTCTTTTCAGTCATAGTGTCTAAGTGTTCTTTGAACCCTGTGATATGTCTAGAGGAGCCACTATCAATTACCCAGTTGTGGGTGTTGTTAGATACTTGACTAGATAAGGCTGAATATAACACAAAGTTCTCAGATTCATGGCCAGAATTTGTCTTTCCTACTTTAGCAAAGGATGCTTGTTGTTTTGATGGGCACTTCATTGCATAGTGGCCATATTGATCACATCTAAAACATTGTACTTGAGAGATGTCTTTCTTCTTGGAAGATCCTTTTCCATAGGGATTTATCTTTCTTTTAAATGATCCTTTCCTGTAGGATTTTTTCTTACTCTTTTTATTAGATGTTGTGTTGAGCACATGAATGTCTTCATCTATGTTCTTTTGTTTATTTCTTTTGTTGAGAGTCTTGTTTCCTCTTGAAGGCAGTTTGTTCTTAGCCTATCAAACTTGGGGAGTTTAGATCTCGCACTTATTCCTTGAATAAATGACTCCCATGAATTTTGTAGGCCTCCTAGTGCAATTAGAGTTAACTCTTTGCTATCAATCTGATATCCAATTGTGGATAATTGATCCCTTAGTTTAGTGATCCTCATGAAGTATGCATTAATAGTTTCTCCTTTGTTTATTTGGACATTGTTGATTTGCCTCTTTAATGCAAGAGTCCTATTGGTGTTGTTTATCTCATAGGTGCTCTCAAGGGATTTGAACATTAGATATGCAGTTTCATGTTTTGCTAGAATGGGCACTATATGATCCCTAACTGGATCTACTAAGATTTTCATGGCCTTTTCATTGTTCTCAATCCATTGAGTTTTCTCAAGATCAACCTTTGGTTCCCTTTTATTTTCTCTCACAAATGAGTCTCACTTATTCTCTTTAAGAGTCATCATGATTCTAAATTTCCATGATGTGAAGTTGTTTGCTCCTGCAAGACGATCTTCAAATCTGATCACACTTGACATTATGAAGAATGTGATGTGAATTCGATTTAAAAATATGATTTTTTCTAAGCAATATGATATCTAGATTTGATTTGGATTCACTCAACTTGGATCTGATACCATGTAAATGTAATCAAATCTTATCAAATTTGGATCCTAAGAAATCTATGGAAATTCTAAGTCTAAAATTCTGTGTACGAATTCTAAGTCAAATTTTATTTTCTGTATTTTGAATGTGTTGATTGCAAAACATTTTTTAAATTTCGATGTCTACAATCAAGGTTTGCTATCATGTTATGTACTTGAAGGGAGAGACACATACCTCCAAGAAGATACGCACCTCCAAGGAGAGACGCGTCCTATGAGAGAATGTGTCCCTTGAGGGCGCGGGTCTCCTATAGACAACTGATGCTAATCGGTGGCTAACATAACCATCACCACATTTAACTTCCTGTGATTTACATAATGAAAACTTTGAACATTAATTATTATTTCAAATTTTATTCACGCTCATAAATTCAAATTTCTTATTTTCCAGAAATATTTATATGATGAGTAATTTCGATCACATATAAATGATGATGATGCAATCAACAATCATCATTTATATCTGACCGAAGCTACCTTTCATTAACAATAATATTTTTAGTTCTTTTTAATGAAGATTTTTATTTTTTAACAAATAGTAGGGGAGATGGTTCGATGGTATTGTGGGTTCATATTGTGGAGATAGGAGTTGATTGTTTAGGCTTCACATTTAACAAACTATTAATTAAAATAAAAATGAAAGTCCTTTTTTAAATATTTAAAAAAAAAGGAAAAAGTATCTAATACTTCCATAAAGGTTCACGCAATGTTTGGTAAATAATTATCCATTTTCTCAAATATAGATGATTGCCACTAGATATTTATATTTTAAATATACAAACTTTTCAAAAAATAGTGATATGACATGAATAGATGGAATTTACATTTCATCTATGTTTGACATTTGTCCAACTTGGAAATACATATTACAATATTACAAATATATTTGTTCCACAAATTAACCCTACTAGAACAAATTCATGTTCCACCATGCCCAAGTACTCCCTCATTTACTCCACATAAACTCTACAATCACTAAAAAATACTTGTTAGGCTCACCATTATCAATTAGAAAATAATATGATATCAATAAAATACAATATATAACACCTCTAAATTCATAATGATATGTGTTATTTATTTCATATTTCAAATCTCATACCAATAAATTCAAATCTAGCCCAATTTAAACATTCTTACTACACTTCTCAAATCATAATTATATATAGTATAAATTTAGATTTCAAATATTTTACCATTAATTTCAAATCCATCCCAATTAAAACATTTTTACAACACCTCTCAAATTAGAATGCTACATGATATTGAATTCAAATTTCATATCATTCTACCATTAATTTCAAATTCATCCCAATTTAAGCATTTTTATCAAGATGTCTAATTTGAATTCCCTCCATGAATTCAAATCCATCCACTTGCTCCACATATTACCCAATTAAATGTATTTAATTTGAATATCAACTAATTAGATGCAACCACACATATCAAAACTAAAAAATGTAACATAAATCAATAAAAAAATACTCAAATGGCTATGATTCCTATAAATACAAGTTTTCTTTTATACACTATTTTTCACACTTTCATATACACCTATTGCAACTTCATACACTTTTATTAGCTTTGTTTCAAATTTACATCCTCCATTTGAACTATACGATGAAATTGTTTTTGTGACTATTTGAATTGTATCTATCTTTTCTCATGTGTTTGAAATGAAGTGTGATCTAAATAGTGATTTTAATGCTTGAAATCGGCCTCTGGGATCTAAATAGTGATGTTACAACTAAATGTCTTTATTAATATTAGTTTTCAACAATGTGGAATGTATAAATGTTTTCTTATGTCATTGAGGTGTCTTTAGCCAACATAGATGGTTAGTGGAAGATAGCTTGCAACATGAATCAACTTTGTAATCATTTTGTATGCATAAATGGATTACAATTGTTTGTAACTCAGAAGTGTATTCACACATAAAATATATGAATCACAAACATGAAATGTATGTAAATTTCTATGTATGAATCATTAACATATATACAATAGTTTGTAATTCAAAGCGTATTCACACATAAAATATATGAATCAAAAACATGAAATGTATGTATATTTCTATCTAAAAATGTGAAATGCATGATTCATTAACATATATACAATTGTTACTAATTATAATATGGTCATATTTTTCTTACAAATTATGTAATGTTTCATTTTTTATGAAGAACAAAGCCCAAACGAGAACTACACATGGTAGAAAGAGATTACAAACACCACTCTCTCTACACAAGAGAGGTGTGAGGCTACCAATATTTGAAGATTTTGAAATTATTCCCATTGCACAATTAATGGAACAAATAATCCAAGTGAATGCATTTGTTTTGTCAGAAAAAATTTAATTGCCATGAGAGTGGTCAATAGTTGTGGAAGCCACCAAAAGAGATGTTCAAGACAATGGATATTCAACGAGGGGGCAAAAAAAATGGGGACTTCTAACTACTATATTGACAGATTGGTTTACTTGTGTAACTACCACTAAAATGAAAGGTCCCCTCATATTTATGAACGAAGAAGAAGAGGATAAAATGGTTGAATGGTACAAAGAGATGGCTACAGTTGGCCATAGCATTGAAATAGTCAATTTAATGGCTAAAGTTGTGCAGATCTACAAAACAAGGCCAAATCCATTCAAGGAAGGACTCCTTAGTAAGTTGTGGTGGATAGGTTTTACAAAACAACATTTTGATCGTACCTTGAGGACAATAGGAGTTAAGAGAGACAAAGCACTAAATTTGAGGTCTATGGTGGTCACAATGTTCTATGGCACATTGTCAAGGGCTTATGTAGCTAATCCATATAGTCCTTATAATATTTGGAACTGTGATGAGATAAACATTCAATTTGGTAGAAATGGGGTAATGTGGGTGCTGGCTAAAAGAGGCAACAAAAGTGTTTCGTACATAATATCCAAGAGCCAAGAATGAATCACAATTTAATGTCGTGTTAATGCTGCTAGACATAGAATTCTTAGTTTTTACTTGTTTTACATTATTGGTTGCAAACTAGGTGCATGCATGGCTACTCAGTCTCATACATGTATGAAAAGCATTATTTCTCAATTAGTTGCACCATTTTGCAAGATTAGTCTTTGGGTGTGTTTCATCCACTAATAGACACCTTTTGATATTTGATGGCCATGAAAGCCATGTTGTCTTTACAACAATTTAGGAGGCAAGGTCGCTTGGTATTGACCTACTAACCCTACCAATCCATACATCTCACAAGTTGCAACCAATAGATGTAAGTATATTTCATCTTTCAAGATATATTTTAAAAGTGAAAGAGCAGCATAGATAGCTAAATATCCCAATTTAAACATTAAAAGGGCAGAATTGACAACACTTGACAACCTAGCATTTCTAAAAGCATTGATTATTGATAATTAAATTTTGATTTAAGAGGACAAGTATTTGGCCCCTCAATCTTGATGGAGGATATGTACTCCAATGACATATTTCAATTAACTACCTATGAGGATGCTTTTGCTACAAAAAATATTTTAACTCCTTTGAGTATTGATGTGCCACATTCAGAGGTCGAACAAACATAGGCAAACCCTATAGAGAAAAGAGTTGAGCCATTAAATAAAGAATTATGTGCTACAACAAAAACACATGTTCTACTAGATGATCTTACTGTTGTGGAAGATGCACTCTCATTTCCTATCGAACTAGAGCAACCATCATGGTTGTTGTAGGGGGTTGCAAATCTTGGTATTGACTTGAATATTGATGAAGACCAAAGTCTTTCATTACCATCTCCACCAAACAAAATGGATAAATCTACCTTGGTAAATTTCTATGATGATTGTGGAGATTGGGAAGTGGGGGAGGAAGTTGCTAAATTGGGAGGACCTCAGGAGGTGGAAAAAAATGTTAGTGAAGTGCAAGCTAAAATTGAAGTAAAATCTAGCAAACCATTAGGAGGCCAAGTCAATTCCAACATCAATCAATTCCTTAAACTACTTGTTCATTTAGTGAAGAATGTCTCAAACCATCAAGTTGACTGTGGGATTCAACTAAGTAGACAATCTCAACTCTTCACTACAAATGACTACATGAATCTATTAATGAAGCAAGAAGAGAGGAAAAAGTAAATCCAAGAGTTGAAACTTAGGAAGAGAGAAAGGTTGCAAGAATTACAACTAGAGACATGAAGGAGCAATTGAAAATGGATAAAGAACTCCAATAAGAAGCAAATGAGCTACAAAGAATTCAACAGAGAGATAATGAACAAAAAAGGAGCAATTGAGGATTCAATCAGAACAAGATAAACAAAATATAATAATTAGAAAAAGACATGTAATATCTATGGACTTGGTAACCATTCACTGCCCTCATTCTACAACAATGTCTAAGTCAAATTTTACCAAGGGCCATTCATGTAGCAATCCTACAACTTCAAGTTGTGTCACACTTTTATAAAGAAATCAACCAACACTAATCTAAATTTTTAACTTGAACATCACAAAAAAGTGGCATATGTGTTTTTAATTTTGAAATGGTGTAAATTAATAAGAACAAAAAAAAAATTATTTTGTGTTTTTCTAAATTAAAAAATTATTTGAATATAGTTTTTGGTAAAACTAATAGTATAATTTAATTATTGATAAAATACTAAAAAATGAAGTTAAATAAGACGCTACTCTATATATAATAAATTTATTTTTTCCCTTCAATTCTTTTTATCTATAATTATAATTTTCTTTTTAACAATTTATCCAAAATATAAAAAAATTACATCATTTTGACATAAAATCTTTTATCTAGTGCATCATATTTTTTTGATATTTTTTTAATAAAATTTAATATTTTTTCTTGATAAAATATTCAACCTAATATTTTGGTGTTGATAACTTACTTTTAACAAAATGAAAAATAAAATATAAAAATAATTAGAATATTAAAATCTATATATACTTGAAAACTAAACTTAAATCTACAAAAAAAAAAAAATTATATTTAAAAATGACTATTTACACGAGTAAGAATTGTTAAAACATCAAGTTCTTCAAAAATATATTTTTTTATTAGTAAATTGGCCTCAAAATGGTGCTATATATGTATTTAGTGAACACATTTATTTGGAAAAGTTGTGGTCATATTTAACTTAACTACAATGAATATAACTAGATCATATGTTTGATTGAAAATAATTTTTAATTAGAAATACTTAAATTCACTTGAGCTGATCAATTGACTAAAAGTGAGAAACAACTTTGAATTTTTATCCATCAACAAACCCATGCTATCAAATAGATTTTCTTCCACCATGGTTTGACTAATAACAATGTTAACTTGTATGGAGTGAACAATTTCGTAAGTTGCATGTCATTGTCAAGTTAAAACAACATGATTGCATGCTAAATTTATATATACAACGAACCAAGTTTGCCTATACCATTATGTTATATGATTGAGTGAATTTTTAATGACTATAATACTCATTCATATTTTTAATCCATACTTCATTCTATATTTTTTCGAGTTTCATATTCCATGCATTTGCAACTCAATTGAAAAGTTCATCTTATCGTTGAAAGTCAATAGTTGATATATATGAAATACCCTTAATTGATATCATGGAGTGGGAGGTATCAAAGTCTCAATACAATTATTGTTTACACATAACATATATACTGGTGTTAACAAACATAACGCTTAAAAAACTAGTGGATTGAGAAAAAAAAAACTAGTTCGAAACCAATTAAATTAGATAGGGAAATAGCAAATGTATTGACAATATACAAGATCATTGCCTGACAAGCTCATCTTCGTTTGCATTCATAAAATCCACCATAGCCACTGAAACTTATTTTCCTTTTGTTATGAATGTGTTGAAAAACACAATAAGTTGAAGAAATGATAAGGAATCTGTGGCTCCCAACCTCATTAGCAATATAGCCAAAGTGCTCCATGAAACATCCCAGTATGCACACCGTGAGGAAATGAGGTCCTCCGAGAATGTCAATGCAAAGGACTGAAAGCATCCCAAACTAACTACAATATGACAACAACCTAATTGCAATGAATTCAACTACTCAGGAAAAAGTTAAGTAAGAATCTTAGAGGTTGAGAAGTTACTCAACTATGTTTAATAACTATACATAGCACCTCCACAACATTGGCTCCACGCTTTACACCTATGATAAAGAATGATTTCTAAGGGTTTAACTTGTAAGGTGCGTCTACCTTTGCATTAAGGTTAATCACTTTCCATGGAACCTCCCAAGTATTGGCTTCTCTATCAACAACTGTGATAAATGTTTTCTTAAGGGTTTATCTTGCAAGAAACGATGACTTTTGCATTATGTCCTTACTTTTCTTTGGAGGGTGCAACTACCATTCAACAAGCTCCTTGGACTTTCCTCGAGAATTTAGCTTTAGTTTTTACAAGACAATTACCATGCATTCTGACTGCCACAACTTTGATGCTTTCCTGTAATCTGTTGCTTGCTGTTATTATATTCGATTACCTGGTCTCTAAATATTTGAATCTTCCCACTTTACGTAAGGAATCGTGTTCCATTTCTCTGTCAACTCTCCTAGTTTGGTAGATTCGTCATATGCATTTTAAACATTTGAGTTTCATGTACCGAACAGAGTTCGAGATTCAACTGCAGTAATAGGGGCGACGTCTAGATCCTAAATGTTTTTGACAAATAGATGCCCCTGTACTTAAAGCTTCTACATATTTTATTATATTTTTTATGCAAAAACGTAAACAACACATATTCTGAGGGTGAAATATTTTTTATTTCCGTACTTCCCGGTTGTAGGGCTTGTCATACGAGCTAATTCTCATAAGTAGTACTTCCTTTTCAAAATAATAACTAAAAAAATATGATCATTTTTATGTCGTTGTAAGTCAAAGTATGATATGCAAGCCATGAAGCAGCCAAATTGGTCTGCACACAGAAAAATAGTCTACGGTTGCAATGCAATGTAATAGTAGAACGATTTAGTTTTGTTTAATACCCACCTTTTCTGTATGATAATATTAAGGTTTTCTTTTCAAAAAATAAAAGATGGATGGTTAAATGGACCAATCTTTTTTAACCACATCTTTAAACCCATATGCTTACCATAGGAAATATTGATGTCCCCATACACATGAAGCAGAAAAACAACATTATTAATTACACCTTGTGTATGTATACGACATGAATAGAAAAGTAATAGTTACACATCCAGTGAAAACCGATAATAATCCTTTGATAGCTTGAGCCACCGTAATCCTGACGTGTTATCATATTACTAGATAAGTCCATAATGTTAATCAAATCCCTAGGTGGGCTCTAGAATGTAAATGCAACATTGATCCTCTACGCACCCTAGCATTACTGTTATATAAATATGGCTAATACTATTACAGATAGGTACAAAAAACTGAATTTAGGTATGCAATACAATCTTACTATCTTCCAACAAACGCTTCTTGTATAATTACAATTGTATTCCAAATTTCAAAAACATTTGAAATAATGCAAAGGATGCGTAGCAGGAGCACCAATTTAAGCACTCTTTGAAGACAACTAGCTTCCACCAGATAACATAACTCACCTGCTTCAAACTTTCGGCCAACTAAACGCTGTTAGTCCAAAATTACAAAAATCGAGCCCCTACTAAAATATCTGTTAATATAACAAAAACCAAATAGTTAAAAATACAGAGTCCAGAATGTTAGGCCATCATTTGTTCCATGCAAGAGCATGCTCTACTAGCTGACCAGAGGCAAACAACATTCTAGTCTTTTCGGACCACAAGAATCTTGATCTATTGAATTAAGTTTTTTTTTTTTTTAAATTCATAAAAGAAGGGCCGTTGGATGATTCGATTTATACCTAAAAAATGTACTGCAATCTATTCAAATTATAGTGGACCATTCACAAAAACTAGAACAATATTTTAGCCAAAGTAGCTATTATGACCAAAATCGCTTGGGTGTCATAAACATCAGGGTGCTCAGACAACGGGGATAAGATCATCATGGATGAAATCTAAATTACACCGACATCAAGTACGCTGCATTGCTGGGTATTTATGCTTAACAATATAAATCAATAAATAAATAAAATAATACAGAACGAATGATTTTTTCTGACATGATTAGTTGTTCATCTCCTTTGCCGCAGAGAGCACAAATTCACTATACAAATTTTTCAATGCCATTATGAATGTAAGGATCAATGGACCCATTATTGCACCCTGCAGATTGAAACACAAAGAGAGATTAAAATCTATAGGACCAAAATGAAGACTAAAATATGGTCAAAGGCTTTCTGAGATCATATTTCAAGTCAAAATGCAATCACAATTGATCATGACATAATATCTAGAAGCCGCCAATTAATATATATCACTAACCAATATAAAAATAATAAAGCACATCTAGAAGACCTTTCTCATATCAGCTAACAGTTACCTTTGGAGCATCTCTATGGCTATATATTTTTTAGTTTCCACAGAGAGAATAATATACCAAATATGTGCAATCGCATTTGAACAATTACAGGGAGAAAAAGACCATACTCAAATTCTGAAGTGGCTGTATTTTAAAATTGTTCTGTAGGAAAATCCCATATACTGCAGTAGGGAAGTAAGCATCTTGGCAGTTCAATTCTTATTATAAATTTTTAAGTGAAGCAGCTAGTGATTGCAGTGTAAATTTCTTGTACAGACTTGTCCAGTTCACATATACCACTGATATTTAAAATGTCCACAATAATTGGCATAAAGCGTTAAAAATGACTGAATGAAGAAACAGATGAGACTGCAGTTTTCTAGATGACAAAATCTAATATCATGACAAATTTTTATCCTTTTTTTTAATGCCTCTCACCAGGAATACTATACAGTATAAGCACAATGTTCCCCACCTCCCCAGTGTTTTTATGCTGTTTCCAGCACCTGGGACATTCTGGGGATGAGAATAGAACATCCCTACCCTGATATTTTTTCTGCAGATTTTGGAGATGTCCCAGGGACACCCCCTCACCATGGGGAACGTCTCTTGGAAATGTCCCGAACATCCCTGCGACACCCTGACATTCCCCACAGGAACCTGTGGACAGACATTGACTCGGTGCTCTCATCTGTTCTGTTGATTTCCTAAGAACAACAGTGTGCTGTCAGCAGTCCATTAACTGTTATTTGGTTTTAACAATGTGAATTATGATAGTTAATAATCTTTCACTTCCACTGTGCTGCATGTATCTGAGAAAGTGAGACCATGTGACACAACTGTGCCAATATTTAGGGAACTGTCCCCTATCCCTTGCCTGAGATTCTTTATACATCTGTAATATCTCAATCAAGACCAGTATGCTGCCCATTTTTTCTCTTTTCTAGGCTACTGATTACAATGGGGCAGCTTTGTGGTAGTTTATCCTCTAGCCAGGTGGGCCTGGCAACTGTCTTGTTGGTTTTTGTATTGTCCTTGACAGTTTGTTAAGAGCATATATAGAAGCCTTCAATAGATGATTCGGGGATTATGAATGGATCTTGTCAACTGCAATGACTTTTGCTGTCTCATTATTTCCATCTCACCATGTTGGATCTTGTTACTTGTAGACTCTAGTTGGTACTTTAAACTTCAGCTCATTTGCAATGGATTCTGATTTTCAGTTACTACAATATTCAAATTATAAATTTGACAATTAGCATTGTTTAATTGTTAGACTTACAACCATAGTTAACAGGAGACACAGGGGTATTGGTAAGGGTATAGGAAAGGGGACACCAATCAATAAAGGTACGCGAGTATATGAATAAGGAGACAACTATTTTATATGGTCCACGTTCCTATAATGAAGTTTCCTGGCAACTATGGTTATAACTTATAACTTATCATTGACCAATTATCAGTTGTGTAGTGTGTGCTCAATTCTGTGCTTATTATTTTGTTTTGTACACTTTGTGTAATTTATCATTTATGGTTCATCCATCCCAGAAACTCAAGGAAACACTGTATAAACTAGTTCTCAACCACCATGGTTCTGCCATCTTCTCCTAGTTATTGTCTTGAAACTGAAGGACCACTTCAGTCAACCTGGAAATTACTGGATTGAGAATCTCCAGGGATTTATTATGTGATCAACTGAAATTGCCAACATTCCAGAGGCGCTTGCTGCTTGGCAACTATGGTCAAATCATCATTATCTTCAACAAACTATTTCAAATTTCAAATTGCCAATGTTCAAAGTGGTTGGAGAAGGAAAGGCTAACTTCAAGCGGTCAAAAATGACCTAATGCACAAGGCACTTCAAGTGGTCAAAAAAGACCAAATGCACGAGGCACCCACTATTTGCAAAAGCTGTAGCACTTGGTGCATCAGCCATTTGACGTTATATCATTTTAATTTAATTAGCACTAGTGTCTATTCTTCTCACATATTATGGTAGCACTCAATGGCTTCTACCTGTAAATGCCACAGGTATATGTCCATGAATTGCTATTCCATTAACATGACTGGGTGTTTGCAAAACCCGGGGATTTTCCTCTTGACAGTGTATTAACAAAGAGAATTAGGCATAATCCTCATCCCATGATCTCCTTGTTTCAGCTGGCATGTGGAGGGGGTGACCCAACTCTAAACATTCCTTTTGAAAGAAAGTAATCATTGTAATGATGGTAAGCAACTGCAATCGTTCTCCTGCATATTTACCTTCAAAGTGCAATGATAGATCATCTCTCTCTCATTGCATATGGTCTTAAATATCTATATATAGTATATATTCCCATCTTTATTGTAGTCGTGTATCTTAACCTTGTTTACGTCATTGTGGGTATGCCTTTTTACTTGTCAATTATAGGAACTCTGACACTGGTTTCACTTGCAATTACTACAATAAGCATTTTTAATGCTTTTGATCTGCCCCATTATGAGCACTCAAATTTTGTTTTTGTAATCCCCAATGCTCATAGAGTTGCATCATCTCCACCAAGTGTCCTTAAATGAGGCCTTACCACTTCTCGTCTTTGCATGGTAACAACTTGCAATCTAATCAATCCCATAAAAATCCTTGTGGCCCTCTTGATAATGGGCCACACCTATTACAGGCATTGGGATGATCATGCCGATGAAATGCTTATAGGTAAATTCCCTCAATCTACAAGACATTATTTCTGGCATGTAGACATTTGCTTGAAAGTTTGAAACAACAGGCTTCCTCAGCTACCTCTCTTTATTTACAAACGGACTAGAATAATCACAATGGAGAAGACGCTAATGGAAATTTGAGAATCAATTTGCTGCTTGGACAATCAATTCACAGACCTCCAGATTCACTGGTCAACCCTCCTCACAAGAGAGGAACACATAGCATTTCAGAATTCTTCTAAAATCAAATCTGATAAATTTTCAATCAGTTGACATCCACTACATGGAGACAGTGGTGAACAATGGTTGCACTCCTATTGTGTTGTTGACTACAGACAAGTGTCTCAATAATGTTTTTCTAAGTTACCGGATTCGCTTGTGGAAGCCAAGGTTCGGGTTTTGATTCGCTCTTGGTTCGGATCCTAGGTTGATTTGCCTGTGGGTTCGACTAGGATCCTTCATTTTTGGGTCTGATTCGCCCAAGCAAAACCCAAGAGAACCCGGGCAGAACCCAAACAAAACCCGGGCAAACCAAGACAGTACCCACGTGCCTAGGCATCCAAAAAGTGTTTTTTTGAACATTTTTTTAATGTTATATGGAGTTTGACTTTGACCCACGCCCAAGGGAACCCTAAAAGTGATCTCTAAATCACTCTAAACACCTAAACTACCTCATTCTTATTCATTTGTTTTGCAAACAAGCATTTTCATTCCAAGAGGCTGAGCTTTCATTTTTGCTTGTTGGATTGAAAGCGGACTGTGACACAACTTTCTTTTTTCAAAAATTGTTCTGCATCATTGAACTGAGAATTTATCACACATCTGTAGAGAGCGAGAGGAATACTACAAACAAAAACACATTACACTTCTGTTCTCATTGACTTGATGTACTCTCCAACATCTCTCTTCTCTCATGTGGAGAGTTAGAACTGCTTGGCCATGCCTTTGCATCATCAGGGAAGTTTTGCTCTTTTTGACAATGTCAAAAGCATGGCTACATACAGATTAGGCAAAAGACCTTTCCTTTTAGATTAGCAATGCATGGAAGGTTCAAAAAGTATCCTTGATATTACAAAAGGATATGTGTTTATACACTTCAATTGTGCAGTCACCCTTTGGTTCTTTCAAAGAAAAATCTGCCTATGACACTGTAACACTGCACAGGTAAACCAGATTTTGTATTGTGGAGCTATATTAAGCTACCACTCTCAAGGCCAATGTAACAATGATACAAAATAATGTTTGAGACTGCAAGAAGACATCAAAATGGCTAGTGTACTAAACAAATTCTTTGATTTCTGAAGAATGTTGATAACTCTACTCAATTGGCTTCTTTTTTCCAAATCATAAAAATGGAACCCTGGCATCAATAGACTCTGTATATCAATCTACCACAATTCAAGTTTCAATGATGAATATTTATCATGCATGTTTTAAATAACATTCAAGTTTATGGTGGTTTTGTTGTTTATATGATGTTATGTGATATTCTAATCCTAATTCATGCTTCTAGGCTGCATATATATATATATTTTTACATGTTTTTTGTACTAATGAACCGAAATCCGCCCCCCCCCCCTCCCAATTTTAGCCGAACCAGCGAACCAAACCCCCGAACCAGTACCCCTTGTAGATACTTCACCCATGCTCAGAGTGTCTAACCTTGCTCTTCTTAATATGTCGATTATCTGTTTCTAGCTGTTCGTTTAGCACAGTCTCAGCTATCTACATCTGGGTTTGAAATTTTCTTAAATGGCTGCAGGCATATTTTTTGATAGCTTCTGTTTCACTAGAATGCTACCTCTTAACCTAAACTATAAATAAAAAAATAATAATAATAATAATTAAAATTAAAAAACTTCTAAACCACTAATGTTATGTGCAAAACTTGCAAGCTTCTAGGCCATCGGTTCTCACTTGTTCAAGTGATTTCAAATAAAATTGACCTATCTCAATAAGTTGACTGGAACCTATGCAAAGATCAAAACCTATCCTTACTAAGGTTAAGGATAGGTTTACCTGAATCTGGATGGTTCTAAAAAGGGTAAATGGAGTTTGAAAAGAGACAAACTTAAAACGGGGCCAGGGAAGAATGCTGAAGCTATTATTTTCAATCTACCCTCCTCAGGTAAATGTCTAAATAAACTCAAACAACAGCTGGGAAACATTCAAAAACATATCCGCCTTCCCCCACCATGAACTGTCTTGCAACATCTACCTGAACCTGTATTTATTTGACAGTTGCCCACAATATATAATCCTTTTATTATACTTTATAAAGGAATGGAACTATAGATATCTATGCCAATACGAAGGATATGACTAGTTTCTGAGGTATAAGAATTTGATTTGAACTTCATATTTTGTTATCCTAGATTAAAAATTATGGTTCTCAATGTTTTTGCACACATTTGCTTTGCTTGACCATGAGATAGATGAATTATGTGGACGCCAAAAATATATGGAGTAATGCCTATTGGCAAAAAAATGTGTTTATACGGGATTGAGCTAGCTTAAGCAATTAATTAGCAAATTTGCTACTGCCAAAATTCAAATCTCGGTCTATATGTACAAATAATTGAATACATCCCCCTCTCTTTGCGTATAGCAAAATTATGCTAATACACACTTCTAATTTATACCACTCAAGCTTTTCAAAAAGAAATGAATGATGTTGCCGTATGAAACTCATCCTATATTCTTAAACCAGAAAACAAATTTGAAATGAAAAGATAAAACATTCTTACCTCTAAGGCAGATGAAAAGATAGCCATGCCCCCAATTATACTAAGACCAGTTAGATAGGCATTTTGTCCAGGCACATCACCCTGGATTGCAGTCACTCCATAATCCATAATCCAAAGATGAACTATAGTCAAAACAATGCCCTGCACATACTGACCCTCAACAGCCATCTGTAAACCAGCTGGCAACGAAGATACCCAAGGTGGAAATATAGGCAACATAGCACTGGTAAAAGCAAGCAAAGTAGACATGTACACAAAATGTATCTGAAAGAATCGGAAGAGAAGCCATGTCACTGCTGCTTGAAACAAGGCCATTTTTGCAGTGGCCAACAGCACACTGCTCACAGCATGGTCCAGAACCTCGGCACACCTGCTTCTTGTCGTCTTGGACACAGGCAGCATACCCAATACATGTTCCATCACACCGCCGGACTCTGAAGTAATCAAATAATAAAGCAGCGAGAAAAACACCATTGACTGAGACAGGAAATTCAAAATGCCAGCAGCACCAGAGGCAATTGAGACAAGAACAGACAGGACAAAGTTTGTGCCTCCTGTGAATAGGACAGTGCTGCTGGCAAAAACATGCTTTATGACATCCATGCTCTGCAGTGCAAAGTTCTTGACCTTCACGACCAAATCATTCCTAGAGATCTGAATATCCTTAAATAAGGCCTCCAATTCAGTATAAATTGCACTGAAATCTCTGTTTTGAGCTTTGATACGAATGCTTTGAAGCTTTAGAGTGAAGGGATGAGAAGGTATGGCCGGGACAGAAGAAAACGTCAAATTATCATGGGCCGGCTTAGGAGTAAGCAAATAATGCTTGAAAGAATCTGCAAAATCTGTCATATTATATTGCCTGGCAATTGAATCCAGTTGCTGCGAGACCGTCTCGTAAAATTTAACAGTGTAAGTGTCCATTAATTCTGGAATATCATTATCAATAATCCACTGTTTTAGCCCCACGCGCTCTGCATAATTACTCTTCTGCACATGTTCTTTGAGGGAAATAACAGCATCTTTACCCTCAAGCCCAATCTTATACGAAAAGAACAAAATTCCGGCGACAAAGCCGATGATCATGATGCTAATGAGCCAAACAGCGATCAAAGTAGGGAGGCGTTTAAGTACACAACGTGTTATGTACCTGCTAGCTCGGCTCCAAATCGGCAGCCGGGAATCCTTCTTCCGCAGGCTTCGGCCTCTCCGAACCTGCGAAATCGCCTTGAGTGTGGTCGCCACGCCCATTTTGCCAACGTTCGAGTTGCCGGGAAACCCTACCGTTTTCTGAGCTGCGTGCAGAATGAATCCCACAAGCAAAAAAAGGGGCCACACCGCAATCCCCAGCCGCTCGTACGTTAAGACAAAAATCGCAAATGAAAGCATCCACCTCAGCAATTTCGAAAACGCCGTAGACGAATCCTCCTCGGACTTGAGCTTTTTTCTCACCACGGCGTGACTGAGATCGTTAAATGTGCCGGCCATGGCATCGTACACAGCAACTGGGAGGGCCAAGAGGGTTTCAAACAGACCGAGTTGTAAAGGATGGGTCCAGAAATCCACCAGCGCACCCTGAATTTCACGCAGTGGCATGGAGCACAGGATCGCCCACTGAATTGGCGTCCAGTATTCTTCGAGAAGCTTTGAAACGCCATAAATGGCCGCTAGCAAGAAAATGAGCCCCCCATGCGCCATGGCAATGTACAGGGCCAGTCGGAGCTCCGGGTTTTGACTTCCGAAGGCATTGTTGTCTGAATCTAAGGTTTTAGGAGGAGTTGTTTTAGTGGGATTCGAACCGTCGACCTCCGGTAGCACATCGTTGCTGCGATCTCTGTGTTGTTGCTCCTTTTCGTTGCTCATGTTGGCAGCTCCCTCGAACATGTCCTTCCAGGGGAGGGACTCCAGATTAGACAACGATGGCTTATGATGGATTTTTTGCTCTTCCGCACAGTTGACTGGCATTGAAGTTGATCTCCCCGTGGCCTTCGGAAGTTTCGAACTGGTGACGTACGGGACAATTTCCATGTCCGTCCCCAACGAAATCCCCTCCACTGATTTTTTCCCTGCGAGACGGCGAGTGCGCTGCTTACACTACATTCAACTGTCCTGTCGCTTAAATTTACTTCGGATTATAATCACGTCTTTTCGTAAGAGTGCTAATCACGACGTTCCGAAAACCATGATTATTAAAAATAAGAATAATCGTAATCCTCGTCTGGAAGTATTCCCAAAAGGTGTTCGCTAAAGAATTCCCTAATGTAGCGCAAATTTCTTGTCAGAATAAACTAAAGTAGCGAAAAATGAAAGCACAATTCTCTGATAAATATCCAGATTTAGATAAAAAAGGATATGAGGCATTGATTGCGGACAACAAATTCAAATCCAATGTTGAAATAAAGGAAAGGTCATTGAAATAACGAAAGGGACCCATTTAAATATGCTATTGATTAGTGATAAACGACAGGAAACTTTCATTCCCAACGCTAGTCTATTCCGTCACTCAATGACCAGCGGCTAAGACAGACAGAAAAGATGGAAGTATTAAAGCGTGAGAAGCTCAGCTGCCCAAATGTTGTGGGTCTGTTCTTTGGATCTCCACCTAAGATATAATTGGTAATGGTGAAATTTGTGTATCCTTGTAATTTCATTTATATTTGGGTATTTATAGGTATTTGGGTTTTTTTTTTCCGTAGTGAGATTGTTTTGTTATTTAATATAAAATATTTAAGATTCAAAGATGAGGGATATTTATTCTATCAAAGTTGTTCTCAGACATAATTTTAATCTCATCTCTTACGATTTTGGGACCTTACACTTAAGAAGACTCGATCCTTAGTGTGCTCATTTAGAACCATTAAACTTCACTAACAAACCAGCGGTCTATTGATGATTTGAATACATTTTAATAGAATGTTATAAAAAAATTATATATGAATAAATGATGTATTTTGTATAAAGTTATATTTGTCTTTTGATTTAGAATCATTCTTTATTTATATTTACTTTTATGTATTAAATATAAATTATTTGGCATAATTTGATTCTAAAAGCATTCTTGAAAATATAAATTAATAAATGACATACTTTTGTGTAAAATTGTGTTCATATTTTTTATTTATCCTTGTTTATATTCTTTCTCACACATTTAACCTTATCGATTTGATTCTAAAAGCATTCTTGAAAATATAAATTAATAAATAACATACTTTTGTGTAAAATTGTGTTCATATTTTTTATTTATCCTTGTTTATATTTTTTCTCACACATTTAACCTTATCATATCCATATCCACACATATTTCTAATATGCCTAATATTACATCTCATGTTTATCATTCGTTCCCCACATCAAGATTAGCATTTCATTGTCTCAGGTTGATCCTATCCCTATGGAATTGATCCTTGAAATTCGATTTTTTTAATTCAAATTTTGCCGACACCTACCCATTTTAATCCTACATTTAGTCAACTTGATACATGTTTCACATAATTATTGCACTGTATTGGTATTTAAAAGCATTCAATATATATTTATTTATTATCTTAAAATCATTCACATTCACAGATTATTCATTGTAAGAATCTTTTAATTTCGAACATGAAAAGGAATCCGATCTAAATTAAAGTCATCTAGGACATTTGTGTTAATGGAAGAGTGCCATCTTTGATCATTTGTACGATTGTAAAGTTGGTCCAATCAATGAGATAGACCTAGGAGAAACTGAACATTGAGATTTAACAATATCCTCGAGGTATTTTTAAATGCTACCAATCATTAACAATCAACATAGAGCAAACATCACGATAAATTGAAGAGCATAAATGTCCATTATACCAATTCAAATTCGTCAATTACAAGACAAATCCATATTTTGTAAAAATGATTCAAAACTACAAGATCAACCTCAATAAAAATTAGAGACTAGCAATTTTTAAAACTTTTTTGAAATAAAGAGGATCCATTTTCAATCTAAAGGTAAGTGAAATTCTATACTATATCAAATTTACTTTTCATAATTATTCTTAGAACTAAATACCCTCATCCTTAATAATTACTTTTCTAAATAACATTATTTACACACTCTTACCATTTTTTCTAAAAAATTAATTAATTTAAATATATATATTTAATTAACCTATTTTTAATTTTTTTTTTTTTAAATAATAAAAATATTATAATTTTAAGATTTAATATGTAACTTAACTTTATCATCTTATTTTAATTTTAATATAATTATTTTATGTTAAATAGTATTTTGTCAATTTTTTGAAATAAATATTTAACTAATTTTAATATTTCATTTTAATTATTTTCTATTTTCTATTTTTTTAAATTATTAAGTAGTTTCATGTCATCTCTCATTAATGAGATAAAGTGATAGTGGGTAAGACAACTGGTATGAGGTGGAGAGCATGTGGAATAATTATTAGATGTGATGCCCTTCAATTTTGAAGTATAAAATCCTTGAAGGTGATGTAATGATCTTTTATTACTCATATTTTCATGTTTGACATTTTTGAGGTGTGGTGGCTTCTCATGGCTTTAGCAGCTAGTGCTCACCATTTGGGTGGAAAAATGGTAAGTGGTGGATGTGGAAAGAAAAAACAAGAAGGAGAAAACATCAAAGTAAAGGAAACATCGGGTGACTAGTTAAGAAGCAATGACATACTTTCATGACATTTGTTGATCAAGAAATCAATGACCCTACACTCAGATAAAGGATGGTACATATTTGGGAGATGACCAAGGGAATGGATGGTTTTCTAAGGGTGAACATACATTCGACGATCATAAAGTTGCTTTTCAATCCACACTATACAAGGGACATGGAATATATTTGACATTGCTTAGTCTTTTTCATGTGTGTCCATGCTTTCAATATTGGCTAGTTCCTACCTTCTCCACAACGACATTAAGGATGCCACCCACCAGACTAAGGTACATTTTGATTTTTTTCTAGTAGCACCTTCATGCTATCAATAGGAGGCATATATGTCTTCATTTGGTCATATAAATGATCGCTAAGAAGTTACAGGTCATTCTTCCTATGAAGGCTATTATGGTGTTCTTAGAGTGTTGCATTTCAAAGGAGGATGAAGAAAAAGGCGAGGAGACTAAAGTATTAGGTTAGAATGTGGTGTGTGAAAAATGTAATTGTGTAATAGAAGGGGTGGCAAGACTTGTGTAATTTGCCTCAACCCTTGTTAATTCTCATACTTCTTTTGATATTATGCTAGAAATTGTGGTTGGGGATAGAAGTTTATGAGACTTTGATAATTTTGTTTGGATGGTAGTGATTTTAATTTCGTAGTTATTTTTTTGTTTGGTCTAATATCTTGTGAACCAACAAGACGACATGAGACTTAATCCTAGATATTGAGGTTCCCTCAATTTTAATGAACCTAAACTAGATAATATTAAAAAATAAAAAAAATCATGTCTTAAAAGTTATATAAAAACTAAAACACAATTGACATATCTTTATAAAAAATAAATAAATTATAAAATTAAAATATTAAAAAATAAAATAAATATATAATATTTCCTACATTATTCAAAATAAAAATAAATATTAAATTAAAATTTATATAAAAATAAAATACTTCTAATAAAAATAATAATAAATTAAAAATTATATATTAAATAAAAAAATTTATTTATAATTAAAAATTATATATTTATATATTAAATAAAATAATTTAATTATATTTTTTAAATAAATATATTTAAGATATTTATACTTAATATACCTATTTGAACTTATATAAACCTCTCTCTCAATATTTATAAACTTGAATGCCAAAGCATTTAGAGTAGTACCTTTCAGCGCCTCCTCCCGCCCCAAAAAAAGACGAAAAACAAACCTTGTTTATATAAAATTGAGCTAATTTTAATAATTAATCAGCCAAATTACTACTTTTAAAAAGAAGTGAATAATGCCGCAGTATTAAAAAAACTCTTCTTAATTTCTTAGGACAGAAGGGAATTGAAATGGAATGATAAAAATAGGCTTACCTCCAAGGCAGGGGAAAAGACAGCCATGCCCCCAATTATACTTAGACCAGTCAGATATGCATTTTGGCCAGGCACATCACACTGGATTGTATTCACTCCATAATCCATAATCCAAAGATGAATTATAGTCAAAACAATGCCCTGCACATACTGACCCTCAACTGCCATCTGTAAACCAGCCGGTAATGAAGAAACCCATGGCGGAAATATGGGCAACAGAGCACTGGTAAAAGCAAGCAAAGTAGACATGTACACAAAATGTATCTGAAATAATCTGAAGAGAAGCCATGTCACCGCTGCTTGAAAGAAGGCCATTTTTGCAGTGGCTAAGAGCACACTGCTCACAGCATGGTGTAGAACCTCGGCACACCTGCTTCTTGTCGTCTTGGACACAGGCAGCATGTCCAATACATGTTCCATCACACCGCCAGACTCCGAAGTGATCAAATAATACAGCAGCCAGAAGAACACCATTGATTGGGATAGGAAATAGAAAATTTCAGCAGCACCAGAGGCAATTGAGACCACAACAGTCAGCACTAGGTTCGTGCCTCCTGTGAATAGCACAATAGTGCTGGCAAAAACACGATTTATGACATCCATGCTCTGTACTGTAAAGTTCTTGGTCTTCAGCAGCAAATCATCCCTAGAGATCTGAACATCCTTAAATAACTTAAATAAGGCCTCCATTTCTGCCAAAATTGCCCTGAAATCTCTGTTTTGAGCCTTGATTCGAATGCTTTGTAGCTTCAGAGTGAAGGGATTGGCAGTAATGGACGCGACAGAAGAAGTTGTAAAATTATCATGTGCCGGCTTCTGTGAAAGCAAATAATGCTTGAAAGAATCTGCAAAATCTGTCATATTATATTGCCTAGCAATTGCATCCATTTGCTTTGAGACTGACTCGTAAAATTTAACAGTGTAAGTGTCCATTAATTCTGGAATATTATTATCATTAATCCACTGCTTAAGCCCCACGCGCTCTGCATAATTACTCTTCTGTACATGTTCTTTGACGGAAATAACAGCATCTTTACCTTCAAGCCCAATCTTATACGAAAAGAACAAAATTCCGGCAAAAAAGCCGACGATCATGCTGCTTATGAGCCAAACGGCGATCAAAGTAGGGAGGCGTTTAAGTACACAGAGCATTATGTACCTGCTGGCTCGGCTCCACATGGGCAGTCGGGAATCCATCTTCCGGCGGTTTCGACTTCTTCGAATCTGCGAAATTGCCCTGAGCATGGTCGCCACGCCCCTTTTGCCCGGGTTCGAGTCGTCAGGAAACCCAACCGTTTTTTGAGCGGCGTGCAGTATGAATCCTGCAAGCAAAAATATCGGCCACGTTGCCACCCCCAGCCTCTCGTAAGTCAAAACAAATATTGCGAATGAAAGCATCCACCTCAGCAATTTCGAAAACCCCACCTGCTGATCGCCATTAACAGTACACGAATCCTTCTCCGACTTGAGCCTTTTCCTCGACACGGCGTGCGTGATATCGTTAAATGTGCTGGCCATGGCGTTGTACACGGCGACTGGGAGCGCCAAGAGGGTTTCAAACAGCCCGAGCTTTAACGGCTGGGTCCAGAAATCCACCAGCGCGCCATGAATTTCACGCAGTGGCATGGAGCATAGAATTGCCCACTGAATAGGCGTCCAGTATTCTTCGAGCAGCTTCGAAAAGCCGTAAAGGGTGGCTAACAGGAAAATGAGACCTCCCTGCGCCATGGCAGTGTACAGGGCCTGCCGGAGCTCCGGATTTTGACTTACGAAGGCATTGCTTTCAGAATCTGAGGTTATCGACAGGGTTGTTATGGTGGAATCCGAACCGTCGACCTGCGGGGGCTCATCGCTGCTGCGATCTCTGTGTTGCTGATCTATTTCGTAGCTCAGTTTGGTGGCTCCCTCGTACATGTCCTTCCAGGGGAGGGACTGCAGTTTACACAACGAAGGCCTGACATGGATTTTTTTCTCTTCTGAACGGTTAATCGGCATGGAAGTCGACCTCCCCGTGGCCTTGGGACGTTTCGAACTGTTGACGTACGGGACATTTTCGATGTCCACACGAGTCCCCATTGATATTCTCTCCACTGATTTTTTTTCCCTGCGAGCCGGAGCGTACGCTGCTTATATTAAATTCAACTGTGCTGTTCGTTAAATTTAGATCGGATTATTATCATGCTGTTTGCAAAGTGCTGACCATGAAGCTCCGGAAGCCCTGACAAAAAAAAAAATGTCGCAATCATCGTCACCTGGGAAAGGAAGAAATGTGATAATATAATTTTATATAGTTTAGAGTGGAATATGCTAATTTTAAAATAAGAATAGCATATGCAAAGTTACCTAACATGGTAGGATTAAAAGTAAATTACATTTTAAAGTCAACTACATTTTTAAGTCAACAAGGATGACATGAAACATTGATTTCCAATGCAAGTCTCTAGCTTACTAATAATAGCATACAACTCTTTCCTAGAAAGTGCCCTCTAGAGCCAAGATAGATATGCAACAAAAATATTCTTGTTTTTGTATTAAGTATAAATATTTGACAATGGACTATTTGAATAAATTAAATTTTTACAATAAAAATATTTAAATGCATGCCATAGAATAGAATGGACCATTTGAATAAATTAATTTTTTATAATAAAAATATTTAAATGCATGCCATACAATAGAACAAGGTATTTTTGTTGGATATTAAAAGAATAAATTAGGATTAGATTCATATTAACACTTTCCTAGAAAGTTCCATGTATACTCAACATAGATATGCAAGCAAAATCTATTTTTTATTTTTTATATTAAGTATAAATATTTTATATAATAAATATTTGTTAAATGGTAATTGGAATAAGTTTATATTGCAATTACTTCATTTTAAAGTCAACTATATTTTTAAGTCAACGAGGATGACATGAAACATTGATTTTCATTTCAAGTCTCTTGCTCACTAATAATAGCATATGACACTTTCTAAGCCAAGATAGATATGTAACAAAAACATTTTTTTGTTTTGTATTAAGTACTAGCACATGCATCAGGAGGAGGTGCAAGGAATACACCAATAGAATAATATATGTAACTGGAAATGGTAAGGTGTTTTTTCTATTGAATATAATTTTTTGTGATCTAATAAATCTGTTAACATAAGTTGGGTGCAGTATCGTTATTGCAGCATTAAGTGGGAGTTCAGTATTGTATCTTGAGCATACTCTTTCTTTTTCCAATTTTTTTACCCGATACTCAAGAAAAGACCAACAAGATGTTTTAAAACCACTGATATCTAGTGGCAGTGCCAGCGATAGGATATGGTTGTGAGTTTCATTATTTCTAAATGGCTCATTAGGATTTTCTAGAATAGCTACAAACACAATTCAAGCTAGTGTTCCTTTCTTTTTTCCAACAAGGATGTTGTTTTTTTGTGCTAACAAAGATCACAATATATTTCAAAGATATAGCCTTTGTTGCTAAGACAATTGTTGATTCTAAAGAGATAGTAGTCACAACTACACGGGTTGTTGTCCAACTTGCAAAGAAGAATAATCTTCAAAACCATCGTCAACAAGCACCTATTCTATTTGATCCAAATCTAAGTGTTGATGAGATAAATGATGCATGCAATTATGAATGAAGAGAAAACCATATTTATAAATTAGACACAATATTTTCATGGGTATGATCACAACAAGAGAGCACGGGTTGGTCAAGTAGGAAACAAAAACCTTTACAGGAGTGTAAGTGGACAAATAAGAAGGGAAAGTGAAGTGAAAGATTCTAATGATGGCTATGAAATGCTAGTGAAGAGGAGTACCAAATAGGATTCTAAGTCATGAAAATGAAGTAAAATACTACTACATAGCAATACACATGTTGTGATATTGCTTTCAAGATTGAACTGCATAGTTTTTTGAGTCAAACTCATTGACTCATATTTCATGATAATGAACGGTCCACTTAGCACTCATTGCATCTAGGTGATGCTCACAAAGGTGAAGCATTGGGCCTTCATGGGAGGTCACCCATCCCAGTACTACTCCAACTCAAGCATTCTTAACCACAAAGTTTTCCCCAAGGTTAAGCCCACTTAGCTTGTAACCTCATTTGCAAAACCTTGCAAAGGATGTCTTCTTTATTTTTCTATTGCAACAGATGAAAGTGTCCTTGGCCCTTTAGGGCGGTTTACTATAAATTTATTAACTTTTGCATTTCTTCCTTGAAGAAGGATGTCTTCTTTATTTTTCTACGATAATAGATGAAATTTTCCTTGTCCCTTTAGGGTAGTTCAATACAAATTTATCAACTTTTGTAGTAGACAACATGAAATCCCAACAGTAAACAAAAGCAATGGCAGCCAACCATATACAATTATCTAAAATTCGAGTGCCAAATCAAATTCATAAATTCTAGCAAGGATATACTTGTCAAGTCACTACAATCCCAACAAGGATGCATTTATATAGTCATAACAATAAGTAGATGACAACGGTATTTGAAATATTTTTCATAGACTGAAAAAGACTAACTTTTTTCCACAGGTTGCACTACAGATATACCAAATTGCAATCATACCTAAATATCATCATTAAAATCCAGATGAGTTGTGCTATACTTTGCTAGCAACTCAAAGGCATTATGATTAGAAAAATCTTCAAACTGGAATCAAAATGTATAGTTAATTATTTTACAATATAATTTTCAAAATTCATCTTTTAGGAATTTTCTTGGTAGAATGAAAACTTTGGTGCAAATCAAACTCATTTATAAAAACACTGGAAATATTTTGATGATGTAGAAAGTTATTGTTTTCTTGCTTCATTGGCATCACAGGCAAGAATTTTGGTTGTATAGAATACAGGAAAAGTGAATGTAAAACAATAAAAAACTTAGAATAATGATACTTCAAGAACATATGCTTATACACATGACAATGCAACAATATTAGCAGCCATGAAATGAACTTGATAGAGGAAATGATTTTCCAAAAGCCAACCTAGACCACGACTTTCTCTCCATAGTTTTTCTTAACATCAGTCATGAACTCATCAAGGAGGTCATAATATTCCTGCAAGGCAAAAAAAATGACTATTAGCTTCATGATATGATATTCCTAATTGAATAAGTAATTAAACATGTATATTGTGTATCAATGAAAAGGAAACCTGGCCAGTAACACGTTTTTGCTGCAGTCCAATGTAAAATTCATTATTTAATAGTTCCTCATTATTGGTGGAGTTGCTATAACTTTGGATTGGAATTAAGTTGTAGATGAATAGTGGGGCCTAAAATTTTGCAACCATTGTTTAATGAACATGTGTCACATGGCTGAACACATTTCCTTCTCTCATTTTATATATTTCCTTGTGCACTTATACATATATTTGGTTTTTTAAAATTTGTATGATAAAGGAAATAGAATTTCACAACTACTTAAAATAAGCAAAAAAATAATACATCATGGGACTACTAACTCCAAATAAAAGCTCTCAAAAAATTTGAGCAATGACTACTAAATAGAATTAACTGAGCAGCCACACGGGACCTTGTTGCAAGTTTCATATCAATAATCAAACTTTTCAAACAAGAGGCACGACTAAATATTCTTGTTTCTAGAATCTAAAAATCAACCTACTAATATGATATGAAAATATAACCAAATACTATATATGCTTCAACATACCACTTAAGGACGAACACCACCTAGTGCAGTGTACAAAGCTAATTTTCCAATAGGTATGCCCATACCCTGCCAGTAGACCAAAAGAATAAGGATTGTGAGATGCAAGATAAACATAGAATGAAATACTAATATAGAAATGTGAAAAATACAAATAAAAAGAAGATAATAAAGTCTGAAACAACAAAAATTAATGCAAACATTGAATAATTTTGTATGAACATTTGACTCTTATGACTTTTTTCTAATTTTTGTGACCAAAAAGAAGAAAGCCATAGTGAGAAAATTAAGACATCCATTAGGTCTACTCATTGATAGATAAATTGTACAAAGTACTAGATCACAATTTGCACCATACCCATAAAAATGCTAAATCATATAGAAAATTTCAGTTTGTTTTGAACACAAAAATATGATGTAACATATTATAGTCTTAATTTACTTGGCAACCAAGATCCCTAAGTCCCAAAATGCGTTCACCATTAGTAACAACAATAACCTCAATATTCTTCTCATACCAGTTCTTCAAGATTTCTAAAATTTTGCCTCTTCCAATACCATTATATGGGTAAGTGCACCAAGATGGTTCCCAAAAAGGGGGCTTAAGTGGCCACTTTTTTTTTGAAATCAGGAAATACTGACCTTGGACGTGAAATTGAGGATAGTTACACTCAAAATTTTGAGATGAAACAAAAACAAGGATCGAAGTGCTCCGAGTCTACTTTCTAAACTACTAATTTATTTTGAAAATGGTTGAGATTAAGGGGTTCAAAAGAGGGACGTACACAAATTGGTGTTGTTTTTGTTAGAAAAACATAACATAGCAACTCTTGTATGACCCTAACACGGTAAAAAAATTTGTAGTATTTTTAAAATCGCTATAGTCAGAAGTTAGCTAACAATATGTAGTTGATGCATGATTTTTCTCATAATTTTTTAATGGATATTTGATTTTTTACTAATTTTCTAAGTGGACACTTCCTAAAAAGTAGAATTTTGGCCATGCTCCCCCTACAAATTTTGGAAAGTAATTGATTTTTTTTTAAATTGTAGAATGGAGTCTAGTTTCTAAAAATGTAATTTATTTGAAATTTCGATGAAAGGTTAATTTATAACGAAAAAAACACCAAATGTGATGTTTTTTGGCAAAAAAGAGACATACAAACAAAAGAAATTATGGATGAAAGGCTTAACATTGTTAGAAAGTGAAAAAAATTACATCGTTGGCTAGCTAAGAGAGAACCTAACATTACCCATGTGTTCAATTTTTTCGATATTGAACCACATGCAATCCTAACGGTGAGCACGAACTCGATTATGTGAAAAATTGTAAAATTTGCAAAAACATGTCTTTGGTCATTGGGAATTCCCTCCAAGCCTTTGGGTTGGTATTCCAAGGAAAATACCAATCCTAAGGCGTGGGGATTCCCAAAGCAAGATATAACGCGAGCGTGTTATAATGCGCTCGCGTTATATCTCAATTTTCACATGGCTTTTTGCTTATGCGGGAAACATGTTAACCAAGACATAACACGAGCGCATTATAATGCACTTGCGTTATGTCTTCCTTTATGTTAAATTCCACTCTATTGAATGTATGTTGATATATTTGTATGTACATGTATGCTTGTATGTCATGTATGTATGTATGTATGTATGCATGCTTGTATGTATGTATGTATGTATGCATGTATGTATCAATGCATGTATAGTGTATGTATGCGTATATGTATGTAAGATTGTATCTATACATGTATGTATGTATGCTTGTATGGATGTAGGATTGTATGTACATATGTATTATGCTTGTATGTATGTAAGTATGTATGTCTTTAGAGGGAGGGAGAATTTTATAAGAGAGAGAGAGTTGTCTAGGTAGGGTAGGATGGAGAGAGAGAGGGGGGATGGAAGTGAGAGTTTAAGAGAGAGGGTGTGGGAGAGAAGGGGTTGGAGTTAGAGGGACTTAGCTAGGTAGGGTGGGAGTGATAGAGGGATGGAGAGAGATAGAGAGGGGGTGGGAGAGAGAGAATTGAGAGAGAGGGGGAGAGAGAGATGGTGAGAAAGAGAGAGTTATGTAGGTAGGATGCCAAAGGGAGAGACCTGAGAGTGTGAGGGGGGTGAGAGGGAGAGACTTGACAGATAGGTAGCGAGAGGGAGTGCGAGAGAGAGGGAGTGTGAGTGAGAGACCTGAGAGAGGGAGAGGGTGTGGGAGGGAGTGACCTGAGATAGGGAGAGAAAAAGGGATGTGGAGTGAGAGGGACTTATCTAGGTAGGGTGGGAGGGATAGAGAGAGAGTTACCTAGGTAGGTTGCCAGAGGGAGAGACCTAAGAGAGAGAGAGGGGGTGGGAGGGAGAGACCTAAGAGAGAGGGAGAGAGAGAGTCTAGAGAGAGGGAGAGGGGGTGGAAGTGAGAGCTTAATAGAGAGGGAGTGGGAGAGAAGGGGTTGGAGTGAGAGAGACTTAGCTACGTAGGGTGGGAGGGATAGAGTGTAATGCCACTTAAGTAACCCTAAAGGAAGTTGTAATTAATGACTTAAGTGAACCAATTTTTTTTTTATAAAGTGTAATAACATACACATTCACTTACTAATTAACAACAACCTCTAAGGCTACAAGGTTAGGATTACTTAAACCCACACATACATCTTACATAAACCATAGCAATAAATACTTTATGAAATAAACATCATACATCATAAGAATACCACATAACATAACAAGATGAACATCCAAGATACAATCTCATAAACATTAACTTAATCCAATAGTTACATCCCTCATTCCCAGAATGAGACAATAGTACAAAAGTATAACAATTACATAATCTCACCTCATAAACATAAGAGGGATAAAATAACTTATACAAATAGAAATAT
The DNA here is from genome assembly GCA_007115665.2 of Sequoiadendron giganteum. Lineage (NCBI taxonomy): Eukaryota > Viridiplantae > Streptophyta > Pinopsida > Cupressales > Cupressaceae > Sequoiadendron > Sequoiadendron giganteum. The sequence continues at coordinate 114,609,345 of CM021109.1, forward strand.
TACAATGCAAGAATACAATAGAACTCGAGCTGTCCATCTGGATGTCTCGCCTCCATGAACTGAAGATCAATGGGGACCCAACGGTTTTGGTGCATGTTCCACCCAACCATGTGGTACCCAAAGGCCCACCCCCCATGCTAGGAGATAGTAACAATGTAACAAGGACAAAGATCCACAACCTCTAACCAAAAGCAAACTCAAACTAACTCATACTGAAATAACCAAAACAAATGCAATAAACAAGAACAACTCTCACATTGCTGACATTGCTTCCAGACATAAAATAGACCAAGTATGTTCAGAGAACCATACACGTATACAAATACTAATCACCAAGGGAATCTCAAGTGCACACAAATTAGAAAACATAACCACTCCAACTCTAGGAGGATACAAATAATAGAACACACTCCAAACGTCTTGGAGGCAACAACACATGGTCCACTCCTTTCACAGGAGGTACAAAAGATCCCCGTTCATGAAAACCGGATAAAATTGAAAGGACGCCATGCACTACCCAAGGGAAAACAACTGAATGGCATAAAGATTCAACAATCTTTATCCTCTAAGTTCTTTTGGAAGACTTATAATTTAGGACTAACACTAGATCTCAAAACCCACAATGCAACTTGACTTCATAGCAACAAAAGCATTCAAGTCATAAATCAAATCTAATATTTGGATTTCCTAAACCCATATTCATTCAATAGGTAACATTAACAAGGTCAAAGACACACTTACAGGGTTAACTCAAATAATTATATACCCATATTTCTATTTCCATTATAAGAAATCTTAAACAATTTGAACTTACATCCCCTTATGAAATATAGAGAACTAGAACATTTAAGGCAATCACAAGAGCATTACTATTTTTGGATATACTAAATCCATATCTCCTTCATATTTCATTCACAATAAATTAATTGCTCTACTTGAAATATAATAAATTAAAATAGTCATTTGCCTCATCAATATAAACAACTTCTTAATTTACCTTTAAATCAACACAAATCCATGCAAGTAAACTCTTTCCATTTCCTAACCAAATATTACATCTCATTCAATTTTCTATTTAAAACATTCAATCCCTTTAATATCATAAAATATTGTTTCTCTATCCATTTTCCCTTATACACTAATCAAACCATTTTTAAATCTCTATTCAATAATATATTGCATGCTTCTTATTAAAATAAAATACGATAATGAATTTACACTTAATATATGTATATTTATGTTCCATATTATGTATACACCAAATATATATATTAATAACTTAATTATATATATTCTTTAATATTCCAATCACAACGATTAAAATTGTTCTATGGAAATAAATGAAACAAAACAAATATTTTCCTTTTCCAATATAATTAGTTCCTAAATTTACGTCTAATACAACATAAACTATTGCAAATACTATATTCAAATTTTCTATCCAAAATCTATACCACGCATTCTAATTTTATCCTTTAAAATCCCTATTCCCAATAATATAAAACTTTTGCTCTTTCAACTTAATTGAAATAATTAAACAAGTATCTTCAATCTACAAATACAAGAAATACTAATTTAAACAATTTAAATCAATTTCAATGTTTACTTCTAAAACTAACATTAGTTCTCTATTAACTGGATTCCTTTTGTTTTCCAACTAACTCAAATGATTTAGTTATTTAATATAAAATACCTTTTTCCTATTAAACTGAATTATGCATACTAATCAGTTCCAATAAAAAATATTTCTTTCAGATACACAACTAACTCTTCTAATTTCTACAATTCATTACGTAATTCATTATATCGATAAAACTGAATTAAGAATTCATCTTTTCAGATAGGGGAGAAATTACACTAATATTTAATTCTCTAATTGCTCTTAACAAAATAAGTATTTTCAACTATAACTCAAAATATTTCGCTTTAAATTAAATAACCAATTGCCCTTGCAAATTAAATCATTATAAAATTAATCAAATTAACATTTGGTCTCTTCCATAACTTATTGTGTTAAAATAAGATCAATATTTGGACTATAACCCAATATCATATATATATTTTTCCAATTAAATCAAATTAATAATTGGACCTTTTACACATGAATTTAAATTCCACAATTAAATTTTAAATTATGCATTCTTTAAATCAAATATTTAACTCCTTCAATTAAACTTTAACATGCCATTTTAAAATAAACAATAATTTCCCCATACGTTTATAATTTTAATTCCACTAATCTAATATACAAATTTTATTTAAAATAATATAAATAAATATAATACTTTAATATTATAAATTATAATATAAAATATTATTAAATAATATTTTAATATTATAATAACAATACATAAAATATTAATATTTATAAATATCAATTTATTATTATTTTATTATCAGAGCAGCCATGGAAAATAACTTAACAGCAGTCTCATGTTTCAAGCATAATTCAAAAACTACGATTTGGTATTTGTGATTTTTTACAGGGATAAAAAAATTTCAAGGTGCAAAAACCCTTTAAATTTCCTGACAACCCAGTTTGTGTAAGTGGAGTTATATGACGCAACCAGACCATTTTACCATGAAAAATATAACTACCCTGCGGATTTTAAAATCCGATTTTTAATAATAAACAGAGGGTTTCATTTTCTAAAAACATTCTAAAAACATTGCTCAATCTCTATGTTTGAATCCAAAACAAAATAATCGATTTCCTCAAACAAATTAAATTCAACTGAGGTTTTCACAATTTTCACTCAAGAATTTTCACAAAACAAAAACTGCAAATTTATTTGATTTTTTTTTTCTTCTAACAACAAATTTATTTTCTAAAATAGATTTAACAAACAAATCTTTAATCACTACTATTTTAAAAACAATCAAGAACAATAAAAACACAGAAGAAAACCTGGCTCAAGAAGCTACAGGAAGAGATGAATTTCCGTTGCAAGCCTCCTCCAAAGATTTCCTAAATTTTCTTCAATCATCCAATGAATCCAATCCAAAACCCAACAAATGCAAACAATCTTTCCTCCAATCAATTCTACAATCAAACTTTCTTCAAACCCTTCCTTTGTGCAAATTTTTCCAAAATTTCTTCTTTACTGTAAAAATGAATTTTTCTAAAAACTTTTCTCCCTTCAAATTAAAACATGTATTCTTTATAAATCAAAAATATCTAATACAATCCTAATTCACATTACATGCAAATTAGATATTAATTTCAATTTCAATTCCAATTTCAATTTTTACAACCCTAATTCACATTGCATGCAAATTAGATATTAATTTCAATTTCAATTTTTGAAAACCCACTTTCAATTTAAAATGCAATTTCAAATAATAAATTAATTTCCAAAGTTGAAACTCATTTCCCAAATAAACATTTAATTACAATTCCTAATTTAATTCCAACACGTTGTAATTAAATTCCAAAATTAATTTTAATTCTTTTATTTCCTTTCATTTTCTTGCATCACGTTTAATTAATTAATTTAATTATTTAATCACTAAATTCAACCCCTTTGGATTAAATTTAATTGATTAAATAAATTAAATATAATTAATTAATTTTAAATATAAACTTTTATCCACATTGCATTATTTAAATTAAACAATCATCAATATGATTTAAATGCAATTATTCTAAATATCTATTTCCAAATCAAGAATCCTTCAGAATTAAATAACATTAAAGCAAGACCGACAATGACTTGACACACACGACTGACGACACACTAAGGCTAGGGTGTAAACTTGACACATGTTACCTAGCTACTATCTCCCATTCAACTTAACCGTTGGATCGACACGCTCAAACCTGTGAACCCAGGTGGAGTCAATGTCATGTACCTGCAATCCTGTAACCAAGTAAACAACATCATACAATATATCCAGCATATAATACACACCGTGAAGGAGAAATCACGGATTCGCAGGGCACTCGCAAGCAAGTGATGCGAACCCGTCCCCTTCACCAATACAATCATCAAAACTGACACTTCCATTATAATCCAATAATCTCATATAAAATCACCTGTTATATCTACTAACATCATTACATCATTAAAACATGTAAACTAAAGTCTCAGATAACCAAATCACATCACATAATATAGTTGTCGCTCAATAGTAGCGATCAAAGCATCATAACAA